>PVJD01001339.1:0-275850 GCA_004026545.1 Mormoops blainvillei
GCGGCCTCCACCCTCTCCTTCGACCTCGATTCCTCGGTCCTGTCCTGGAGCTTCTCCCCGGCCCGTCCCCTCGCCTCCCCTCCGGTCCAGACCTCTTCGGTCTAGTCCACTTCCTCTCTCGGCCAGGCCGCTGGCTGCCCTTGACCGTGCTGCTTCCATTCTTTCCTTTTCTGCATTGTCTGCATTTGCACTTTTCCATCGCCCCCCTTCCACCCTTGAGCCCGGATTAGGCGTTAACCCCCACCCTTCCCTGCACACACACGAGGCGTTGGCAGCTGCACGACCTCAGGCTCCTTGGTTCACTCGCATGTAGTCTTCAATGAAATGCCTGTGTCTCCTAGGTGGCTCTGTAGTGCCACCTTCGAGGGTGAGCGCGAAGCTCAGCTGCGGGCCTGCGACGTGGTGGGTGGTTTGGAGGTGTGTAGATGCCAGCGGTGTCTGCTGGGGGGGCCCCTCGCCAGCGGGCTCCAGGGGTCCTGGGCCAGTCCTCTTCTGCCCCTTCTCCCTCCGCAACCCTGTGGGGCTGCTGCTCTTCTCCCGGCTTAACTCCGTAGCTGAGACCAGATTGTAATGTTGCAAATACTGTTTTGCTGAGGGACTTTCCAAACTCGAATATTGCCAGCTCCGAAAAGGAAATAAAAAGTTTAGGCTAAATCCCTGTAAGGGGTTTTCCCCTGGATTTTTCCGTTCAGTGGCCCGTCTGGTGAGGACTCCAAAGTCAGAGTCCCTTTCAAAGAGACAGTGAACATTTTGGACACTTTGTGGCAGATGCATAGCCCTAAATCACGGTGAATCCGTGAGAACAGCAGTGGGTGATTGTTTCCAAACTAAAATTTCGTTTGAAAATCCACAGTTGTTGCATGATCCATTTTATTTGTTTCAAGAAGAGGATTATAAATTTTTTAGGTATGAAAATATCAGATGAGGTGGTGATTTGGACCCAAACCCAGACCCTGGTTTTGTAAAGGAGCGGGCATATTCCAGGGGTCTTTGCCTCTGGAGAAACATAACCCTGTATTCCAGGGCTGGTAGGAAACGCTTCCCACTCTGGAGATGGAGTATATACATTGTTATTTTTATGGTTACATAAAAGCCACGTTTTTGACTTTGTAATGCTTGTAAAACTTTAATTACCCGACAGCTTTAATTTGGTTTTCATTTACAAAGTAATCTATAATTGACTTCAGAATAGTTTCAGTTTTCTTGTTAAAAGTAAAAGTAACTGATTTTGTGAGTTTCGGTAGAAATGTGATTAATATTTTAGAAGTAATAGGTTTTAATTGCAGTGTTTGTGTCCGGTATATACGTATTAATCCTAATAGGCAGGCCTGGGTGTGGGCCTTCTCCTTGTGAAAGAGAGGGCTTGGTTTGTCTTCCCAAATTGTCTTTGGATTCAAGAATTTAGATGTCATAGATGTAGAAATGCTTCAAAAATGCTTCCAAGAGTTTTAATATCATTTGATATTGAAGGATCAGGTGATGAGTGTTTTTTCCAGAATACCTTTTCCCTTTCCCCCAGTTGATATTATCAGTGATACGACAGAGGGTGGTTATCCCTGAAGCAGGACTGAGAGTTGAGGGATGCTTGTGGACACACATGATGGCCAGTTGTCTGTTGAACATTAATTTAGGTGAAAATGTTGGAACTAGGTATCTTGTTGAAGATAGGCTAGGTGTTGGCCTCATCTTTAAGGTTATCAGGGGAAGTTAGAACTATCTGCACTTCTGGCAAGTTGGCTAGCCATCCTTCAAAAGTGTATACTTTTGCTACAGGTTTCAAAGTTTATTTCCACATGTGATACTAGAAAAAAATGACTTTCAGAAATGAAAACTATTCTAACTAGTGAATACCACACAGCATAATTCAATGCAAACTATGGAGACATGGACGTTATAAAAGCCTTTAGAACTTCAGGGTCCACACTTGTATTTGGTGGTGAGTCGAACATTAGGTTTAGAATTAAGAGACTTGTTTTAGGTCAGGTTTACCATAAATTGCACAAATTATGTAACCTTTCTGGGTCTCAGTTTCCTTATATATAAAATGAGATCTCAACTCCATTTAAAACATTCTTTGGTTCTCCTTCTTATAGGATTTATTCATTTGGTTTATTCCAAATTACATTAGGTGCTTGTGTTTTCTGTTAGGTCTCAATCCCGATATTCAGATATTTGTGTTAAAAAACAGGACTCGTGTTTGATTTATGATAAGCATTGTGTTTGTATATTGATTACATTTATGATTTCTTTATTTTTCTTCCTGTGGAACGCCTTTTGTTTTTGAAAACTATTGGGTAGTTGTTGAACTGCTTTGGAAATTTGGCCTAAACAGTAGAAGAATGTTTGAGTCTTGTCTTTTTTTTTTTTTTTAAGAGAGGGGAAGGGAGGGAGAAGGGGAGGGAGAAGGAGAGGGAGAAGGAGAGGGAGAAAAACATCTGTGTGTGAAACCTTCATGGATCCTCTGGTTGCCTCTTATACACCCCCAGCTGGGGGCCTGGCCCACAACCCAGGCATGTGCCCTGGCTAGGAATCGAACCAGCAGCCCTTCAGTTTGCAGGCTGGCACTCCATCCACTGAGCCACACCAGGCAGGGCAAATGTTTGAGTCATTATATTTAAAAGAATATAATTTTAATGAATATCCTTGTTGTAATTTAGCAGGATAATAATTTTTAAAGGTATCAGCAGATTTGGGGCATAATATTTTCAAAATAGAGTGGTCTTTGTTAAAGAGCATTATCTTGCAGACATTTTAGAGTTTGCTGGCAAATCAAACACTTGGGAAACATTTTTATTTTGAATTCAAGCAGGATTTGCAAAAATTTTGTTCTTATGTGGTACACAAATGAATCCCAGATATGTTGTTTAGGCCACTTTGGATAAAAGAATGGAATTTTCAGCTCTAAGGGTTCCACAGCGCTCTTCAAACAAATTAAATTTTATTATAATATTAACCAAATTAACACTTGGTTGAAATACCAAATGCCTGAACTTTTTTTTTTTTTTAATGCCTTGAAATCCTCTGACCTTCTTGTGTTTTGTTTATCTTTTGGTTTGTGACTGTGTATTGTGAAGAGAGGAAAACTAACTCCAAGTACAGGGAGGGAGACCTTCCTTGATAGCATATGGGAATGGAGGCTATTTTTAAAGTTGTAGCACATGTGATGTAAGGCTGGCTTGTGTTTTGGCATCCACATGATGCAACTTGGAGAGAAATAGTTGTTAATAACTTTAATTGATTGATAACAGTTAGGCAACCCAATTGATTCAAAATAGGTATGTCTCAGGAAGGAGAAAGCCGTTGCGAGTGTTGCCTTTGTCAGTTTGTGTCAGCCAAGAACCCCCTTTGCGCGAGGCAGGGAGAACTTTCGACTGTTGCAACTCGGGCAAGATGGAATTTCTAACCATCAGTTTTTAGCCTTGCATTGCACCTGAGTTTCTGTATTTTTCCCAGAGTCGGCCTCAGGTGTATGAGGCACAGTCAAGGCACCTTCTCTGAGCTGAATTCTCTAGGGATGTGGTGTGGGGTAAAGCAAATACTATTGCAAAACTTAAACTGCAATTACACTTTAAAAGGACTCACATTCTGACAAATACAGGGCTGTTATTGATTTTATTTGTGACAATCACATTTGTGTTGTCTTAAGAAAAACATTTTTGTAATTCATTTCTTCTTTTTAATTCTTTTGACCCAGTTATCAGACTTGAGAAATGAAATATTTCATGTACTTTATTTGTATCTGTAGTTTTACAGTAGTTGTGACTTACCAGAGTAGAATTTGCAACTTCAAGTCTGTTTATTTGTCAGAGATCAAAACTTCTATTTTGCACCTGTGGCAGTGGCACCGGGACTCAGAGTTTTTCCTTGTACAGATTTTCATTTTTTCTATTGACCACATTGTCGGGTTCTAGTGTGGAGCGTTGTGTGAACCAGGGAGGCACTGGAGGCTGAGTCACTGGTGAAGGAGTATTTCCTTATGAATAAAAAAAAGAAAGACTGACCCATAATATTTCAACATCCGCTTAATGATCCAGTTAACTAGACTGGTTGTTGTGTAACACGTCTGTGGGCACCGGTTAAAAGTTAAAATAGCTGAATTGTACATTTTAGTGAGCACTAGACTGAAAGGGAAGTTCAAAAAGGCTTCTGAAATGGATGAAATAACTTGGTATTTTCTAGTTGAGAAATCCTAACTTTTAGGATTCTTATTTGGATCAAATTTTTGTAATTTCACAACCATTTTAGAACTGAAATATTTTTTTCACAAATAGAGAATCAAAAATGTGTGGGGCTTTTGGTCACTGAACAGCTGAAATTGCCGATTGGCTCGTTGAGAGTTTTACTGAGAGAAAGCCCCGAGCTGAAATCGGCCTGTTGTCCACTGCGCCCTGACTCTAGCCGGCCAGCCCCTAAGGCCACTCCATACACGGAGTAGCTGCAGAGCTGTGCTAGGGAAAAACAAAAGCTCCTGGCCATGTGCATGAGGCAAACCTTTTTCAAATGTTGGAATTACCGTTGTGTCTACAGATGCAGTTTACTCCATTTAGATATTTAAACTGAGTGGAATGTTGTTTCCATATTTCTGGATTAAAGGGGAAAAATCCTTTTATTGTTTTAAAACAAGGCTTAAATAATGTACAATCAGTGCGGCTGGTGTTGCACCCCACTCTGTAATTCCAGCTGTGTTCACCTCCATTGCAGCTGAAAGGAATTCTAATTGGCTGAGGAATGTCGGCAACATCATGTATCACTGAGCATGAACCTATTATGCTGGCTGCTGGGTGATGCATTTCAGATGTCTGAAGCTCCTGAGTCCAACTTGGAGGTTGCCTTTCAGGAGCCTGGAAGAGAATGTTGTGAAGCTGAGGGTTGTAATTGGCAGCCTGCTTTCTTTTTCGTGTGTCAGGCATCTGCTAAATTCTCTAAAGGCTACAGTGCTTTCTTATGGCTTAAACACTGGACTGGGACCCTCAAAGTATCAGAGGGTCTGAATTCTGTATACTTCTAACTCATGAAAGTACCACAATGAAGAGAAGGGGTGGGTGGAGTTATAATCTTCTCACGACTCAGTTTTTCTATCTGTAATGCAAGATATCTGCCTTTTTATATTGCACAAGGACTTGATATTAGTTCAATGAGTAGTTGTGAATATTTATAGAGTGACACAATATAAATACAGAGTCCTACATTCCTGTTACTTCTTATTCATAAACCATCATGCAAATACTAAAGTTGATGATGTACATTGACACGGAAGAAAAGCTATAGAACCTATTGATAAACACAGAAAAATAATACTTAAGAACGAATTGTTAAATTTTCTTTGCATTCAGAAAGTTCCTTAGAGATATCGTGTTATGAGCCAAAGCGAGCATCATCTTCAATTATGAGATCCTGGAAACATTTCAATTAAAATCAGGAACAATACAGGGATATAAACTATTACAGTCATTATTAAGTAGAGGAAGACATCAGAAAGCAAAATTGCTATTATTAGCAGGTGATATGATTTTATTAAATGCAAAAGAATCAGCTGAAAAACAATTATGAGAGAGAGAGAGAGAGAGAGAAGGAAACCTTTAGTGAAGTGTTTGGACAGAAAATTTCTCCATGGAAAAATAAAATGGATAAAAATTGATATAGAAAAACAAACTATAGCTTCCTTAATACATAAAGAACTTCCAAAATCAGTAAAAGGCCAGTAACCTATTTGGCAAAGAATATGGACAATTCACAGAAAAGAATGAAAATAGATTTCAACTGTATGGAAAAGACTTAGCCCTATTCATACTAAACAAAATACCAATTAAAACTGAAGGTGAGGCCCTGGCTGGTGTGGCTCAGTGAATTGAGCACTAGCCTGTGAACCAAAGGGTCGCTGGTTCAGTTCCCAGTCAGGGCACGTGCCTGGGTTGCAGGCCAGGTCCCCAGTAGGGGGCACATGAAAAGCAACCACACATTAATGTTTCTCTCCCTCTCTGTTTCCCTCCCTTCCCCTCTGTCTAAAAATAAATAAATAAAATCTTAAAAAAAACACAAAAAACTAAAGGTAAAACAGTTTTTGTCTAGCTGATTGGCAGAGGCCAGAGAGTTTGAAAATATGTCATGATGACAAAGGTGTAGAAAAGCAGGAACTTTCTTACACTGTTTGTTGATATGTAAATTGATACACTAGAATAAGGATATCAGATGATGAATGTCTATACCCTTTGATCTAACAGTTCCGCCTTAGGAATTTTTCTTACAGATATGTTCACACGTTTATGTGCAGTTTTATGTGCAAAATTATTGCAGCATTGTTTGAAATTATAATAGACTGAACACAACCTAAATGTGCATAAATAGAAAACTAGTTAAATAAATTATGGGATATCTCCAGGGATGTGTAGTTGTTAAAAGAATAAGATAGTGCTTTATATTCTGACATGGAACATTCTCCGAGATGTGTTATCAAGTGGGGGAAAACATGGTTCAGAAGAGTGGCTATCGCGTGTGCTGTTCGAATACTGAAGCAAAACAAAAGTAGGAGTGGACTTCCAGGTGTATTTGTATCCAGCGCAAGGATACTCTTGAAAATATTGATTGTGATTTCCTCTAGAGCCTGAGCTTCCAGGTGACAGTCTTCTCCCCGTATTTTTGTACTGCTTAATCTCTCCCTCTTCTTCCCCTTCTTGAGCTTACATTCTTTTCAGCAATTAAAAATGTTAACAAAAAAAGGCTCTACAGCTCTTAAGAGTTTCGTAGAACAACTAGTACATTTATTGCCAATGGTAATTGTTTTCCAAAGCAGGTGATGTGAAAATTCAAAATAATTGTACCAAATGTACTTCACAGATGTAAAATCCTTTCTAAGGGCATCCAGTACCCATGTTTATGTATATTTCCTTACCAGGAAGAGTCCTAGTTCTAGAGAGTAAAAGACTTTGCATCCTCCGTAGGTCTGAACAAACTTATTCTGATGCTGAAATTCCACCACCCCAGCTTAAAAAAAAAAAAAAAAAAAATTGTTCCAGCATGGTATTAAAGTAAACCTAAATGATTCTTTCCAGATTCAGAAATCTGGTCCTTCTTAGACCTATTCTCTATGGTGAGTCCTTTGAAAGGCTGGGGTCTTAGCTCTGAATAATAGTGCTGGTTTGTATCTTTTATTTGGAATGTCATGTGGGGTTACCTCTTGCTTTTCCTATAAAAGTGGAAAAATTAACTGTAGGTAATTTGTTGCCTTTTTTCCTATTAGATCATTGGGATAAATATCCTAAATTTTACTGGATTATATTTCTACATATTATTACCTACAAATTATAGATTTGAGAAATGCTTGTTGCCTGTTTATACAGGTCAGTATTATTAACACCTGAAATCTTACATTGTTTCATAGCTTCCGGAGAGTGCTCCCATACATTTCCTCACTTGAGCCAAAGTATCAAGCCAAGCTCAAAAAAGTTTTGGGGTTTCTTTGCATGTGTTTTTATTTCCAGGTTAAAAAAAAAAAAAAAAACATGATTAGCATGAAGTTTTCTTATTTAAAATTACATTTTACAGGAGAGAAAAGAATAGTTTCTCTTTTCCTAAATGGCTAACCGTTTCATGTTCAGATTTTGTAAAAAATGCTCAGAAGCACACTTAGCCAGCCCTAATAAATTTACATGCTTTACAAAAGATCAATAGTCGCTGACAGGAGGAGGCTCACATTTACCCATGGAACATCGTGAGGCTTTAGTGAGGCTGATTCACATTCACTAAATTAGATGAGCTTTTTGGAGGGAAGGCCGCTCTCTTCCCCTCCGTAATCATGCAGGGTCGGGAACATGAGATTGCTCTTCCTCCCCTGAACTTTCCTGTAGACACTTTAAACTTAACACGTCCAAGGCAGCCTTCTTGATTCCACTCCCCAGAAGTCTTCCTCTCCCCCGTCTTCCCCACTTCGTTAGGTCTACCCAGTTGCTCAACCAAAAATCAAGGCTCGTTGTCATTCATATCTAATTTATCCTCCAGTGCTGTCATTCCTGCCACCACAGTTTACCTGGACTGTGTCTTCTCTCCTTGTCCACTGCCCCCATTCTGGTTCAGCTGAATCATCTCTGATTGGACAGATGCCTCTTGTCCTTTTTTATTTAAATGTTACTTGCAACCCAAACCATTCTGCTACAGTATTTTTTATTTCTCTATTTCAGAGATGTAAAAAGATTGATCATGAAAGTCCTCCTTTGGGCCGACTCTACAGCGGGGGTGGAAAGTGCCTCACTAACGTTCTCTTGCTGCTGCCTGGTGCGGCTCCCACGCCCTGCGGCTCCGACACCCTGCTTCGGAGCCCACGACCTCAAGCCCCAGCTCCAGGAGCGGTGCTGAGGGTGGCCAGTTGTCTCGTCGGAGTAGCACGGAGCTTCTCACGATCGGCTGATTTAGGGATGGCCAGTGACCAGTGTAATTGTGTACAATGGTGGAGAGAGGTCAGAGGACCAATTGAAGGATATTCTTTGAAAGAGTCGAGACTAGGAAACAGTAGTCTGCAGAGTCCAGAGTACATGTTACATTCCCTTGTTCAGGAAACAGCACGTTGGCTGCCTCTGGATAACTCGTGATTTTATTATCCCCCATAACTGTGCCCCGTCATGCTCTGACCCAGTCGGCCCCATCTTAGTAAGTGACATCATCAACCAATCAGAGAAGAAACCCCAGTTCCTCCTTGGTTCTCTTCTCTCTTATTCTCTGGAAGTCGTCAGCTCATGCCCCATACACCATACCCTGAATCTTTTTACTTCTCTCCATCTCTGCTACTACCACCCTAGTCCTAGCAATGTCACCTCTCACTGGGATGCTTGCAGCAGTTGTCTCCTAAATGGTTTCTCCGCTTCTGTATATTGAAATATCTATACGCACAGAAAAGAGCATTGTACAGTTTGCCGATGATACTTTGTAAACTGAATGTACCTGTGTAACTATAACTTAGATCAGTGGCTCTCATCTGGGAGCAGTTTTGCCCCCCAAGGGACACTTAGCAATGTCTGGAGACATTTTTGATCATTACAACTCTGTGGGTGCTACTGGCATCTAGTGGGTGGAAGCCAGGGATGCTGTTGAACACCCTGCAATGCACAGAACAGATCCCACAACCGAGAATTATCCAGTCCAGACTGCAAGTAGTGCTGTAGACACTGGTTTACATCAAGAAATAGATGTTACTAGTTCCTGAAATACCCTACAGCTCCCTTCCCAGTTTCTACTTCCCACCCCCGAAGATAATCACTGTCCTGCCTTATAACAACCTGTTTTTGAATTTCGTTTTAATGGAATCATATGGTATGCATTCATTTGTGAACTGACTTCTTTTGTTCAACATTACATTTGTGAGATTTACCGATATTATTATATTTGGTTGTATATCATTCATCCTTTTTGCAGACTAGTATTCTATTATGTGAATATACCATAATTTATCCCTTTACTGGATGATGGGCAATTGGGTAGTTTCTAGTCTGGGCTATTATGAGTATTACTGCTATAAACATTCACGTGTGTCATTTGGCGAGGCAGTGTGTGCATGTCCATTGGGTATACGCCTGGGGATAGAAGTGCTGGGTCACAGATATTCAACTTTCACAAAACTAACACTTTACCGAGGCGGTTATGCCAATGCCTGTTCCCATCCGCAGTGTATGAGAGTTCCAGTGGCTCCATGTCTTTGCCAACCTTGGTGTTTCCTTTTTCATGTTAACACTTGGTGGGCGTGGCATGGTATCGCTTTGTGGTTTTGTGTCTACTTTCACTTTTCTCCAATCTGTACCTTAAACAGCAGCCTTAGACATCTTTTATTTTTAACTTTAAAAAAATTGTTTTAATTTATTTTAGAGAGAGCGTGGAAGGGGGAGAGACAGAGAGACCAAGAGAGAGAAATATCATCTGTTGTTCCCCTCATTGATGCACTCATTGGTTGACTCTTGTGTGTGCCCTGACCTGGGATCGAACCCACAGCCTTGGCTTATTGGGACGACACTCTAGCCAACTGAGCTACCCAGCCAGGGCAACATTTTTTTGTTTTTGTGTTTAGATTGGGTATAGCTTCGGTGTAGGCATTGAAATACATAAGGTTTTTTCTCTCCCAAGGCACCATTTTCACACCCTTCTAGGCAATATTGATTGCCCTGTTGAGAAAGAATGACCTACTCTGGCGCGCGTCAGAGTCACCCAGGAGGCTTGTTGAAACTCAGATTGCTGGCACCACCGCCCCCACTCCCTAGCCACCAGCAAGTAAGTTTATATATTTAAAAAAATCTAGTCTGTATGTGGGTGTGATGTAAGGTTGAAAAAGAATTTTAGTCAAAATTCGAATAACTTGTTTCGGTGAATAGTTTCTAATTTATTACTTATTAATAGTTTATCTACATACCAGATTTTTTCCTGAGATCTCCTGTGTAGATTCAGACTTGTTTTCTTTCCAGATAACTAGTACTGGATTAAAATAACATGAACAGAGAGTTATAGAGACTACTATATTATAAACCTAAATTCAACAGATTTGGTCCAAAAAGAATTAAATGCATACTTTTCACACAATCACCATGTGAGTTTTATTTCTTTAATCTTTTATTATTGTAAAAACACATTATTCGTTATGCTTTTAGTTTTTAAACTTATTTTAAAAATCGAGGGATAATTGACATATAACATTATATTAGTTCCAGGTGTACAACATAATGATTTGCTCTTTGTATACATTGTGAAATAATCACCACAGTGTCTAGTTAACATCTGGCACCTTACATAGTTACCAAAAAAAATTGTTTTTCTTGTGATGAGAACTTTTAAGATATACTCCAGCAACTTTCAAATATGCAATATATTTTTAACTTTTAATTTAGAAATAATCGTCGATTCACAGGAAGTTGCAAAGAAAGGTACAGGGAGGTCCCTGTGTCCGTCACTTAGCCTCCCGCGTTGTTAACATCCAGCCCACAGTGTGATATCAAAACCAGGGATTTGACAGTTGGCATTGGTGCAGTTCGCAGGGCTTCTTCAGATTTCAGGAGCTGCGTGTGCACTCACGTGTTGTGTGTGTGTGTGTAGAGTACTGTGCACTTCTAGCACATGTGTAGATTTGTATAACCACCACGGTCAACAACTGTGCTGCCACCACAAAGCTCCCTTGTGCTCTCCCTTTATAGCCACACCCGCCCCTCTCTGCCATCCTGGGGGCCCCTGGCAGTCACTAATCTGCTCCCATCTCAAAATCTTTTCAAAGCCTAAATCAGATCATGGTGCTCCTTTCCAGTCCCCCAGCGGCTTCCTACTCAGCACAGAACCAAACTCCCTCTGTGATTCCTCCCCTCTTGCCTCTGGCCCCCTCTGTGTCACCCTCTCCCGTGTCCCAGTGGAGGAGGCCATTCCTTTTTGGCCGCATGGTGAGTTAGGGGGCCTGGGGACTAGGCAGACACAGGCTGTCACCAGGCTTGGGGTTTCTTTGGCACCAAAGAAAACCTAGTCTCCTTGGCTTCTGGGCAATTCCAAGGGCTTGAACCAAAGCCTGAAATGTTCCCAAGTCTAGAATTTGTCCCATATTCAGAGCCTCGGGTTTGCAGTTGCACCTTGAATGACCTTTCCCCTTTTTAGGATAAGAATACCTAACAGGAGTGTTTGATCTTCAGATCCTGGGGGTGAGGAGTCTTTTGTCCATCCCACCCGCAGCCGTATCTCCTGCCCAGCCTACCACCTCCCTCCCTCTCTTTAGAAAGTTCCCTCTCTTCAGATCTCGCCCAGTTACAAGTTGTAGCAGAAAGCGGCCTCTTTCAACAAAGGCATATTTTCTTCCCTTTTCTCTCTCTCCTTACAAGTCCTCACTAAGTGCTGTGAGAAGTAGCCAGAGCCTTTCCTTATCTTGAGTCTCTCCTACAGAGCCCTTAGAGCTCCTTGTGGTCTTGGTGGGCGCACCAGGCTACAATCTGATGGTTTCTTTCTTACTTACCTTACCGAGTGATCAGGCTGGGTCAGTAGGCTGTTTGTTGAATTTCACTCTGTGTCCATTCTTCAGCGAATTTCACATTTACTTCTGTCATGTTTATAGTACCACACTTCCCAATACTGATTTTTTTATTAGTTTTTTAAAAACAGGATGCTTTCAGGTATAATTAGCAGAATACCTAGCTTAAATTGGCTCAATAAAAAGAATTGTGTTCAATAAATTAACTGAAAATGCAAAAGTAGTTTCAGTGCCATGGCAAGAACCTGATGTCCCTTCATCTCACAGAGCTGTGGCTGCAGAGCCATCCTTGGCCCTTTGCCCTGTGTTCAGAAGGTCGCTAGCAGCAGCCCCCATGGCTGTTTGCTTCCAGCTCTAGCCAGCTGAGCAGCTCATCGCTGCAGTAGAAGTCCTGGGGACGAAGCTTGTTGTCCGATTGACCTGATTTGGGTCATGTGTGCATCCCTGAACCACCCACTGTGGCTCGGATGAATGGATGTGCTGGTTGGACAGTTAGGACCCCCCTTGGAATCTCATGGTGTTAGGCCCACCCAGCACGTAGGACTGGGGCCTTCGCAGGAACAGGAAAAGAGGGTGCTAGGAAGGCAGCTACCAGATAAGCAGACAGTACCGTTTGGGTTTTTTGTTTTTTTGTTGTTTTTTTAAGCAGGAGGATAGCTTTGTGTACGCTGAGCATGAGGATGGTAAAGCTGCCGTTCAGTGAACTTCTGAAAAAGAAGTGTGCCTCCTCTGTAATAGTGTGAAGCAAAGATGTATTTTTTGTGAACATGCCAAACATTTTTGCCAAAAGTTAGGAATGGCAGTTTTATATGTAAATTTACCCCAACAAATTGCATTATCAATCAGTATTATAGAATTTGTCTGGACTGTTGTAGAGTATTGTTTTATTTGGGATTATTTCAATACTAAGATATAAACAAAAATTCAGATTGTAGGAATGCATTCTTACATCATTTTTCTAGGGACAATAGGACATTTTAAGAAAGAAAAATTCATGTTAAGTATTTGTGAATTGAATTCAGGTTGTACAGAAAGAGAGAAATTTGGATTTATGCAAGAGTATAATTTTGTATTAGATAGATGATTAGCAACTCTTACCTATAATAAGGCTTAAAATTAATATATCTGTTCTTGATATTTGGAGCTCTGTATTTCCACTCCTATAGTTATAAAAAATGTGCTTAGAGAATGCTTGGCTGAGCTTCGAACCCATGCTTCAAGAAATGATTGGCTCTCTCAGGCCCCAAAGCTCTTCCTTCTGCGGAGTCAGCGAGGCAGGATGGTAAGAGCTAGGCGGGAGCCAGCCCGTGCCTTTAGACAAGTGACCTCATCCCTCAGTCCCCCTGACTATAAAAATGGGGAAAATAGCGGAGCCACTTCGGAGTGTCATGGGTTAAAGGAAGTCGCCCACATGCAGTGTCTGGTCCGTCGTCGGTGTCTAATACATGTGAGCTAATATTGACATTGTCATGTTTCACGCCCTCTAAGTTGACTTTGATTGAAAGTCGCACCATTGTTTTATATACCACACCAGTAATTACAGTATAACATTTGATTCATATGAAGATTTCAGAGATGTTGAAATATGTTTTTAAAAGTGTCTTAAAGTCAATGATATATGGTATTATGGCTGTCTATGACTTGAAAGTCCTGAAAATTGTTTGCAAAGCCACAAATTAATGCTATCTGTCTTCATTTTACACATAATACAGTACAATGTAAAGTTTCTTTTCATTTTTGTTTTTGTCCTAAACTTACATTGGATTTGGTCTCATGTGTTGCAATATTGGCAATGTAATAATTAATGATTCATCATATATTGGGTTGGCCAAAAGTTTGGTTTTTTCCCCCTGCCGTGGCTCTAGTAGTTGTCTTTAACTTCATTCGAAACAATTTTGTTAGATTGTATTGTGACAGCCATCATATCAGAGTGCATTTTATAAAAAACTTAGCAAAATTGGTGTATTTGTGCGCAACCGTTTTAATATTGAAGATGGAAGAATTTTCAGTGTATCATGCTTTATTATTTCAAGAAAGGTAAAAACAACTGAAAAAAGGTTTGTGCAGTCTATGGAGAAGGCTCTGTGACTGATCGAATGTGTCAAAAGTGGTTCGTGAGTTTCTTGGTACTACTAACATTTTGACCAAATAATTGGCTGTGGGGCTGCCTTACAGGCTGGAAGGTGTTCTGCAGCACCCGGGCCTCTACCCACTGAAAGCCAGTAGCAGGAGAGAGCCCACATACTCAGAATATCCAAATCAGTAAAGTTACTGCTGAAAATGAAAAACTAAACGGACTTTTCGGCCAACCCAGTAGGCTTGGGTTATACAGGCCCATGATAGGCTTGGCAGCTTCCGCTATTTGTTTTACTGCAGTGATTGAGGGGGAAACATTGAGATACGTTTTCGGAAAGCATTAATGTTGGTTGAATAAACCCATTGGAAGCTACAGACAGGTTAAATGGTAGTGCCTGTAACCTTTCAGGAGAGCCCAACTTGTTGGCAGAAAGCCTGAGAAGGAAAACACTTTTCAGACACCCAGACACATTGAGTTTAGAAAGCATAATGCTGATATTTGGAAGCAATGCATGCTAGTTGATTTTCCTCTAAAATATAAATGTGGACAGTACATTGTAGTGCTTGAGGCATAGTCACAGGCTGTTTATGTACCAACTTGGTGTAGTAAAACGTTGCTATGTAATATGCTTAGCATAAATTTAGAAATAAAACCTGTAAGGATATCACATAACCTTGATAGAGTGCCATTTCTCTTGGAGCCTGGTATTTAGAATGTTGTGAATGGGTTGGTCTGAGCCTGGGTTTTCTTTTTTTAGTCCTGTTTTTTCATATAAAAATTGAAATGGATTATGGAAGTCTTTTTAGAGACTTGGCTTGTTTACTTACTGCATAATTTATGGCTCACTTCATAAGCTGAATGTCAGTGGAGCCCTGCTTTTGTTTAAGACGACCACACGGACAGAACAGATACGCGATTGGGTTATCTCGTCGGGAGCCCTAGAGGCTGCCCCCTGGCACATCTGACACACAAAGTATTTCGCTGTTGTTTGAGGGTGTTGATTATGATTTTGGAAAAGACCGTATCTCAGTATATTCCAAATTTTAATGCATTTGGAAACAGTGGTGTTTTTCTTTTTGAAAACCCAGGAGTGTTTGTTTGCTGTGGTTTGTATAGGGTTCAACTTAACAATACAAAAAAATATATTTTCATAAACTCCGTTTAGGAAAGGAGTTTTACTTTAGAAAATGGTCGCTACGTTGAAATAACAGGACAGTAATTTCCAAAAGGACTCGGTTTATGAACATAAGTACTTTTCTCATTACCTGCTTAGTAGTGACGTTTCCATTTAGAGTAGACAGTAGCCCGCCCAGGGCCTCTCAGCGGGCTTCACCAGAGGATGTGATTATGTCACTGTTAGGCCCGGTGTTTAATTTCAGGCAGGATAAGTCAAGGATTTACTGTTTCTTATATTAGAATGAATTGGACTTTATTCAGAAAAAAACCCAATTCATTCATTTGAAATGTGTACTTTACAGTTTAAAAATTATTTTAGAGTTTTTAAAATAAACAATGCGTACATTTGATATGAAAGGATACCCTTTCCCCCTCCCCTGTCCCTTGTCAACCAGCTTGTCTCAAGAGAGGTAACTCTTACTGCCACAGTATTATTGGTTTTCCGTTTTCCTCCAGAGAGTTTCTGGTGCCTTCTCCCCTCTCCTTCGCACAGGTGATATAGCATAGTGTATGCACTGTTTGCACTTTGCTTTTTCACGTAATCAGGGATCGTGCCACTTTCGTGTCTCCAGAGTTGCCTTTGTGGCAGAAACATCACTGCTCAATGACTGTGCCCCGTTTCCCAGCTGCCTTCTAGTTACGTGGGACCACGTGCTTGGCTCTGGCTAGTGAACTATGAGAGGATGTGATTCGTCACGTTGTGGGGCTGAAGCAGTGAGAGCCTGCGGTGCGGCTGTGAGGCACCCTAAACTTGGCATCAGAGGGTGGCGCCTCTCTCAGCCAGAGTCCCTGAATGATTAAGTGGACCAGAGGGTCCCCCTCCGCCCAGCCTGCCCCACCAAACCCAACCTATGTTGGATATGTTACGAGAGCAAGGAATAAACCTCTGATATTTCATTTATTTTCCCATCACATCAGCCTCTCCTGATTGATGTAGCCTATTTATTGTTAACAGATGTGAAATGCGTGACACTGTGATGAGTCCAGTTCAGATGATCTGATATCTTGTTAAATAAAAGGGTACCACTTCAGGCCAAGATGGAGACTGACTTTGCCTCCTCGCACAACCAAAAGAAGGACGACGACAAATTTAAAAACAAAACACAACCAGAACTGCCAGAAAATCAAACTGTATAGAAGCCCTACAACCAAGGAGTTAAGAAACATTCATCCAGGCTGGTAGGAAGAGCAGAGACAGGCAGCTGAGGCGGAGAGGACCGGGCGGTCCCACATTTGCGTGTGGGCAAACCGGGAGGAACAGCAGGGGAGCGAGACAGACTGAGCAGCCCAGGTTTCCAGCGTGGGGAAAGAAAGCCTCAAAACCCCTGGCTGTAAAAACCCGTGGGGGTTGTGGCAACAGGAGAAACTCCCAGCCTCCCAGGAGAGTTCATTGGAGGGACCCACAGGATCCTAGAACATACACAAACCCACCCACCCGGGAACAAGCACCAAAAGGGCCCAGTTTGCTTGTGCATAGCGGGGGAAGTAACTGAAAGCCATCAAGAGCCAACTAAGTGGCATTGTTCCCTCTGATCCATCCCCCACATACAGTGCCACAGAGCAGCACCTGGGTTGCCCTGCCCTGGTGAACACATTAGGCTCTGCCCCTCACAACATAACAGGAGTGCCAGGGACAAAAAAATGTGGCCCAAAGGAAAGAACAGATAAACGCTCCAAAAATAGCACTAAACAATGAAGAGATAGCCAACCTATCAGATGCAGAGTTCAAAACACTGGTAATCTGTATGCTCACAGAAATGGTTGAGTATGGTTGCAAAATGGAGGAAACAGTGAAGGCTAAGCAAAGTGAAATAAAGCAAAATATACAGGGAACCAACAGTGAAAGGAAGGAAACCGGGATTCAAATCAATGATTTGGAGCAGAAAGAATAAACAAACATTTAACCAGAACAGAATGAAGAAATAAGAATTCAGAAAAGTGAGGAGAGACTGGGGAACCTCCAGGACAACTTTAAACATTCCAACATCTGAATCATAGGGGTGCCAGAAGGAGAAGAGGAAGAGCAAGAAATTGAAAACTTATTTGAAAAAATAATGAAAGAGAACTTTTCCAATCTGGCAAAGGAAATAGACTTGCAGGAAGTCCAGGAAGCTCAGAGAGTCCCAAAGAAATTGGACCCAAGGAAGCACACACTGAGGCAGATCACAATTACATTATCCAAGATTAAAGATAAGGAGAGAATCTTTTAAAAGCAGCGAGAGAAAAGGAGAGAGTTACCTACAAAGGAGTTTCCATGAGACTATCAGCTGATTTCTCAAAAGAAACCTTACAGGAAAAAAAGGGCTAGAAAGAAGCATTTAAAGTCATGAAAGGCAAGGACCTACACCCAAGATTACTCTATCCAGCAAAGCTATCATTTAGGATGGAAGGGCAGATAAAGTGCTTCCCAGATAAGGTCGAGTTAAAGGAGTTCATCATCACCAAGTCATTATAATATGAAATGTTAAAGGGACTTATCTAAGAAAAAGAAGATCAAAACTAGGAACAGCAAAATGACAGCAAACTCGCAACTATCAGCAACTGAACCTAAAAAAACAAAAACAAAAACAAACTAAGCAAACAGCTAGAACAGGAACAGAATCACAGAAATGGAGATCACATGGAGAGTATCAACTGGGAGGGGGAGGGGGGAGAATGGGGGGAAAGTTACAGGGAATAAGAAGCATAAATGATAGGTACAAAATAGACATGAGGAGGTTAAGAATAGTATAGGAAATGGAGAAGCCAAAGAACTTATATGTACGACCCATGGACATGAACAAAGGGTGAGGGTGGGAATACTGGTGGGTAGGTGGGGGTGGTGCAGGGCGGAGGGGAATAAAGTAGAGGGAAAAAAATGGGACAACTGTAATTGCATAATCAATAAAATATACTTAAAAAATAAAAAATAAACAAAAAGGTACCTAATTAGAGAATAATCCCTTTAAATAAACAAATACCAGAGAAATACACTTTATCCCAGTGTGTTACTGTACAAATGTAGCATACCTGTCTTGTTTCTGTTTAAGAAATATATAACTATTGAAAAATATAAAGAAAAAATAAGCATTTTTTTATTTTAGCAGGGCTTGATTCTTTATAGTTCATACTTTTTGCATTCGAATTTGATACTAATTTTCTAGTCAGATTATTTCTATAGGAGGATAAGTGCCAAACCCATATACACTAGCTCCGCCCAGTATGGAGCAGCATACTTAAAGATTAGAGGAGTATGGCAAAAATCCAGTCGTCTCTACTGGGAAGTTAACAGCAAAGGGAAAGGGAGGCATTCACTGAGCAAAGTGCTGGACTGAAAAGGGAGCTCCTGGTGGCCAGAGATCTCCTGAGAAGACCCAATTCGAAAAGGCTCTGGAAGATCAGGTGGGGAAAGGGATCATGTGGCAATAATATAAAGACAGAGTGGAACGAGACCATGGCCTTTTTGAAAGTCAGACTGAAGTAAGAGATGCCACACAGGTACAGGAACTGGAGGACACAGGCTTCCATGGGAGGCCAGGGCATCTGTGTGGGTAGCAATGGTGAGACGTCAGACTCTCAGTCAGGAAGCGAGATGCTGAACCCTCATCTTTGAGGCCTGCCGTGGAGAAGGGCTCTTCTGTACTCAGAGGGCAGCCACACAGGGCCGCTGAATGGAGGAGGGTGGTGGCTGAGAGCCCGGGGGCTGGAGACCTGGGTTCCAGTTCTGGCTTTGCCACTTTCTAGCCGTGGCAAGTGCTGGGCAGGGCGTGCAGGCTGAGTGCTTAGAGAAGTTAGCTGTGGTGCCTCCTGCTGCTGCTACTTGGAAAGGACTTTGGTAACAGTGAAAACCCTCTAATGAGGGAATAAATTAGGCCCCTTCACAAAGTGGTAAGTGTTGTGTTACTGTGTTTATGCAAATGATGAATGGTGGCCTTTCTAGGGTGCTTGACAAGGAATCCTTTATTGAGGCCAAGTTTAAACTAAATGGTCTACAAAGTTTCTTTTAACAAACATTTATTGAATAACTACTAAGTGGTGGGCTGTCTGGAAAGTAGCAGACATCATGAAGTGGGTAAAGACCACAGGAACGAAATACTTATTGTTTACCCTGTCTCTGCATTGTTACAAAGTTAACATCAGATTCCCTACTTGACCTTTGAAAAACCATTCCAGCTAGAGGAGATAAGTGTCTGTAAAGCAAGTTAAGTGTTATGAGTACTAAATGAGGTTGGACGTCCTGATAAAAAGCAGCGGCATTCAGGGGAAGTACAGACTTTAGTATCTTGCTTGTTGATTGCAAAATGCTTACTTCAGACCTTAGAAGTTCTCATTGGAACCCAACTGCAGTTCCTCCAGTCTTGATTGGTACGTTGGTGTTCGTGTAGTGATTTTTTTTTTTTAATTTTGACACTGGGCCTACTTCCATTTACAATCAGGTACTGTTTGAAATCTTTTTGTGGTCAAAGTAGGTCAAGAGTAAAGCGCGCAGGAGGGAATTGCTCGGGGTGGGGAGGCAGACCCCGTGGAAGGTCCTGTGCTGTTTCTCTTCCCTTGGCTCAGCCCTGGGTCACTTGTGAAGGCAGTGCAACCTTCACACTGCGATGTTTGGAGCCTTTCCAGAAATATTTTAGAATGAGAATCTGCCAGGTGCTAGCTTTAAAGCATCAGTGTTAGGACATAATTTTTTGGAGTGTCGCTTCTGTCCTTTGGCCTTTTTAAATGGAAACTAGGTCAGGTATGCAAACTCCACACTGTGGGTAAACACTGCGGTGAGAGTACAGGTTTTAGAGTACTACTGACCTGGGTTTCAGTCCCGGCTCTGCTGCTCAGGAGCCGGGGGACTTTGGGCGGTAATAGTAACGGCGCTTGTCAATCACTGAGGCTTTTACTGCTCGGTAAACAGGCGCTATGCGAGGGGGGATCCAAAGGAGAACTGGAATTATCTTCCAGAAGGCAGGCTTCCCCCATGAGGGGAGTGCTCTAGGAACCCATCGGTACCAGTGTGCCAGCTGGCGTTGTTGTGAGAGGCTGTGTTTGGCTTCAGTGGATTTTTTTTTAAGACTTTCAGTGTGTTTGCCCATTTCATGATGGGTGATTTACAGCTCATCTGCCCAAACTACACTGAGTGTTTAGCAGTTTTTGACTCAAAACGCATGATGCCCTGTGCCCCACCCTTCCCATTCACCCCATCTCACTTTCCCAGATGGAAAAAGTCATCAAAGAGAAATGTTTTGCCTATGTGGAAGACGTGAAACAAAAAATGGCAGAAGCACTAAAAGGCATCAAAAATGACCAGTTCAAAAACTGTTTTGAGCAGTGGAAAAAAGTCTCGATAGGCGTCACGCATCAAATGGAGAGTACCCTGAAGGCGACTGAAGTTGAACCATGTAAGAATAAATACGCAATTTTTAATAAATAAATTCCGGTTTTTTGGTGGTCCCCCCTAATAGTAAGCACTTTTTATGAGTTATCATATTTCCTTTTGTCAGTTAACTTACGAGGTAGAGCCTATTCTTGTCCCCATTTGGGGGACAGTAGAGTCAGCAGACCCAGTTCTACCACATACCAGTAGCCTCGGGCAAATCATGTTTCATTTTTAAGCCTCAGACAATACCTGTGTCATAAGGTTGTTGCAAGGAATAAATGAAGTAACTTAGCAGCCCAGCTGTGGGCAAGTGGCTGGTAGGGGCTAGCTTGCCTGAGGCTCCACACAGTGCCTTGTGAGTGGGTTAAAGTTTAACTGCTTTGTGGTGTTACTTTGCTTCTTATTTTAAGTTGGTGTAAATGTTGTTTCTGAATCTTCTTTTTTGTCTCCAAATCAAGGTCTTCATTAAACACCATTCATTTAGAAGCTCTTATGCTCAATCAGCCAACCCAGAAAGCAGTCACTTCGACGACTGTTTCTGGAGGAGGGGAAACGGCACTGGCAGGGGACAGGGATGAATAAAAATATAAAAAGGAAAGAGAGTATTTGTTCTCCCCAAATTTCCACCACTTCTTATGAACCTATTCATTTTTGTCACTATTTCTGACTTGATCTATACCCCTACTGGTTATTTTCTAAAAATCAGAATAAATTGTGCCTTATTATTGTTCATTACATATATATTACTGGAATGTTACATGGTAATTACGATTCCACTAAAAAAATTAAATAAAATTTTGATGACCTTCACAAGTTTAAAAATTCTTTGTTGTTTTTCTATTTGGTTTGGTCTTGAGGCCTCATCACCCTTTCTCTGCAAAGCGCTTTACGTTCTCTTTAGTGTCATGAAGCTGGTTGTCACCTTGAGACAGGGAATTTTGTGGTGTTGCTTATACAGCCTTTGAACTCGTGAATCAAGTTCCAGAGAGAATTTACTAGTGTAGATCGTTGCTGGGGCTTGAAGACATTTTGAACAGCACCCAGTGCACCAGAGGCTGTTCAGAAGACACAGAGAAATGATGTGAGATGATAATTATGTTTAAAAAAAAGTATGATCGATGTCCGTCTTCTTATTAGTGTTGGGGCAAGAACATTAACACTTCGAAAATACGAAAACTGGCCATTCTATGGTATTTTCCGTTGTGCCCTAACAACATCAAGCAGCTACCATGGTTGGTGGCCCTGTGCAGGAAACGTGCACAGGCGCAGGTGTCCCTGTGAAGGAAACGTGCACAGGGCGCAGATAGTGGAAACTGCTCCCTCCCTAATCCCTCATTCCCATGGGAGCAAGTACTGTGGGGAGCTCATTGGAACAATAGTTTTCCCACTGGAGCTTGAGGAGCTTGGCCTTGGGCGTGGCGCTTGCCTGCACCATTTGTGTAGTTTGCAGCCTGCTATGATTTTATCTCTCAGAAATGTTCTAGGAGGTTTTAGGGGAAATGTAAAACTGCCAAACTGCCTATCAAACTGAGTTCGAAAAAAGACCTCTTGGGAAAGGACAAACTAAGTATTCTAAGTGGTCTACGATCCAAAGCATTTCCTGGGCTGAGTGTTTATCAAGGCTGGGCCTTACTTCCAAACTGAGCTTGGAAAGAATCTGGGCCTGTTTCCCAGCTGACTGGGGGTGGGGAGAAGAGGAGGAAGCTAGTTTGGGAGAAGGGAGAAAAATCTCACTCTCTTTTTATCTTTTACACAGCTATCTGATGAAATCTGTCTATAGATATGGCTTGCAAAATAGAACCGTTTTTGCAGTACGAAGTGGTACAGGCTGTTAAGTATTCTTAAAATTTATATATAATATTTTAATTCTATTTTGGGAATGAAACATTGGGTCAGATTAACTTTTCAGTGGATCAGCCTTATTCTTCCATGCAGAGAAAAGAACATTATCTCCCTGTTAATTGTCATTAATCTGACATCACACCAGAATTTTTGTTGTGACAGTTATCTCAGAGTTCAAGGTCTAAACTGACACATTTGGGAAGAGTGAGGTGTTGAGGAAGTAGTAGTGGCAAGTAAATGGATGATTTTTCCTTCCTGTATGACTCAGTGAACTCTTCTTAGATGGTATATTGATTTCAATTCCTTGATACCAAATTAGATCATTACAAACATGCTGGTATAGAGAGTAGTTTCTTGCTCCGTTAGTAGAATCTTATAAAGAAAACATGAATCCCTTATTTTCCTGTTTCTTTCCCTACAAGTTTTTGTATCCAGCCCTGGCTGGTGTGGCTTAGTGGATTGAGTGCCAGCCTGTGAACCAAGGGGTTGCCGGTTCGATTCCCAGTCAGGGCACATGCCTGGGTTGCCGGCCTGGTCCTCAGTTGGGGGCATGTGAGAGGCAAGATGTATCTCACACATCGATATTTCTCTCCTTCTCTTTCTCTCTCCCTTCCCTTCTCTCTAAAAATAAATTAATAAAATCTTTTTTTAAAAAAACTTTTTGTAGCCACTACTCCTTTGAGAATTCAGATGGTGGTGGTACCAGAAGAAAATTTCTTTGGCCAGAATAGTGCCAGCTTCACCTCCCACAATGATGACACATTTTATATATATTTCGAAGTTGTTCTCCCCGCCCGACTCGCACGCTGTGCTGCTCCGAGTGTGGGCTCTCTAGCAGAGGAGGCTGGCATTGGTGGCGAAATGCTTCGGTCTAAATTTGTATTCTTGTCCGAGGTTTCATAGACTACTTCCTTAAATTAAGTCGCAGACTGCAAACACTGCAGCTACATGGGGCTTCCCAGGTTTGTTGCTTTTTCTGCTCTAGAAATAAAGAAGACGGCCGGAAGGAGTGGCTCTCACTCCCAGCCGCTTCATAAGGTTCTGCCCTTGTAGCCAGAATCACTAGCAGCTTCTCGAATGAATTTAAAGATTAGGGGAGAAAAGCTGGCAGCGATCTGACAAACGGCAAACCATAACCAGTCTGAGGGAGTATGGGTGAAACAAGCCCTTTGGATGATGTTGTAAATGGAAGGCAGTGATGGATAAAGATAAAACTTCTTTTTGTCTGACTCCTCTGAATGTACCTGGAGACTGGTGAGCCGGGAGTTAAACCAGCACATTTAATTTTTAAGGGTAACAGTGCCGTTGGAAGACCTTCAGAATCAAGAAAAAGAGTTGAAAGTGGGCCGTTGGACTATAATCATGTGTGTCTTAGACAATCTCCCTCTCCTTGAATCATCAAAAAAGCTTCTTAAGGCTTCTTTCAGTCTGGAGACCTCTTACCTGTCGGTGCAGGAAGGCCCAGACCGGACCTATGCGCCGCGCAGTGAGCGGGGGCCAGGGTCCTGAAGGCGGCTCGCCGATTAGCGTTTGTAGTCTGACCGGCCTGTCATCCCACTCCCTGCCTTTCAGTTTCGGGTATGTAAGCATCACACTGCTTGTACGACCTTATATTTGGGAAATGCGTGATTGCATTATTAAAAAAGTATTCCAGCATCTCTCATAGATAGACACACGCCGACTCCCATGCCCCGCTTCCCCGCCAGCATGGGTCCACGGCCTTCCCACGAGCATACTCTCACTCTGCAGCTGCTTTATTGAAGTATTTACTCTCTTTAAAAGGTTAATTTGTTTTGTGGGGAAAGGTAATATATACATGGCACAGCATGTAAACTGTACAAGATGGCTTATTTTGAAAAAGAATTCTCTCCACACCTGCCCCTTGGCCTCAAGCTCTCTTCCCCAGAGACGGTGCACTGGTAACGATTTCTTGTATATTTTTGCAAAGATTTGTTAGATTAAAATGCTTTTCTGTTCTCCCTCTAACCCCCCCTTTTAAAGGGGGAGCATATGATACAGAGTTCTGTATCTTGCTTTTTTCACTCAATAATATATCTTGGAGAGCTTCCATATCAGTATTTATGAAGCTACCTCATTCTTTGTTTTTAATTGAAATAAAAATTCACCATGTATAATTCAGTGGCTTTTAGTACATTTCTAGTGGTGTACATTCATCCCCACCCTCTAACGCCAGAGCGTTTTCATCACTCCGAAAAGAAACCCAATATCCAGCCAGCAGTCCTTCTCCACTCCCTCAACTGTCCCTGGCCACCACTAATCTGCTTTCTGTGTCTATGAATTTGCCTATTCTGGGCATTTCATAAAAATGCTATCATGTCATACAGTATGTGGCCTTCTGTGTCTGACTTCCTTTACTTGGCATAAATGTTTTCAAGATTCGTTCATTCTGTGGTATGTATCAATACGTCATTCCTTTTTATGGCTGAGTAACATTTCACTGTAAGGATCGACCACATTTTGTGTGCCCCTTCACCGGCTGATGAACATTTGGGCTGTTTCACTTTTCGGCTGTTATGAATAATGCGGCCGTGACATTCACGTGTAAGTTTTTGTGTGAACATATGTTTTCAGTGCTCTTGGGTGGTGTATACCCAGGAGTAGAAATGCTGGGTCATGTGGAATTCTATGTTTAAGTTTTAAGGAACTGCTAAACTGTTTGCATCATTTTACTGTCATACCAGCATTTTACCTCACACGCGTATGAGGGTTCCAGTTCCTCCACATCCTAGCCAACGCTTGTCATTTCCCCCTCCCGCCTCCTGTTTTTAGGTTGCTGTTATAGCCATCCTAATGGGTATGAGGTGATATCTTATTGTGGTTTTAATTTGCCTTTCCCTAGTAACTAATGATGCTGAGGATCTTCTTATGTCCTTATTGGCCATTTGTGTATATTCTTTAGAATAGACACTTGGAGAAATGTCTATTAATTGGATCGTCTTTTTGTTGCTGAGTTTTAAGAGTTCTTTGTGTATTCTGGACGCTGGGCCCTTCTTATCAGATATATGATTTCCAAACATTTTCTCCCGTTGTGCAGGTTGTCTTATTACTTTCTTGATAGTGTCCTTTCATGAACAAAAGTTTTCAATTTTAATGAAGTCTTTTATCTGTTTTTTTCTTTAAGGTTTTATTTATTTATTTTTAGAGAGAGGGGAAGGGAGGGGGAGAGAGAGGGAGAGACACATCAATGTGTGGTTGCCTCTCACGTGCCCGCCTACTGGGGACCTGGCCCTCCACGCAGGCATGTGCCCTGACTGGGAATCAAACCAGTGACCCGTCGCTTTGCAATCCGGCACTCAGTCCACTGAGCCACACCAGGGCCACCAGCCAGGGCCTTTATTTTTAAATTGTTGTTTATACTTTTGGTGTCATATTTAAGAAACCATTGCCTAATCCAAAATAATAAGAAATTTGTGTCTATGTTTCCTTCTAAGAGTTTTACTAGTTTAGCTCTTATATGTATGTCTTTGACCCATTTAAAATTAAATTTTGTATATATTGTGAGGTAGTGATCCAAATGTATCCTTTGGCAAATGGATATCCAGTTCTCCCAACACATATGTTTAAAAGACTGCTTGTTGAAAAAGACCCCCATTGAATGGACTTGGCACCTTTTTGAAAATCAGTTGACCATAAGTGTACGGTTTTATTTCTGGACTCTCAGTTGTATTCTGTTGATCTGTAAGGGCTCCCTTTAAGCCAGCCCCACACTATTTTGATAACTATTGCTTTGTAGGAATAGGAAGTGTGAGTCCTCTAACTTTGTTCTTTTTCAAGGCTGTTTTGACTGTTCAGGTCCCTTGCAATTCCATATGAATTTTAAGATGAACTTGTCCATTTCTGTAAAAAGGAAGTTGGGTTTTGATAGAAATTGCTCTGTGTCTGTAGAACAATTTGAAAATTATTTCCATCTTCACATGAACATTAAGATGGATTGCCATCTTAACAATTCATGAACATGGAATATCAATTTAGGTCTTTTAAAATTTTTCTTATAACAGTGTATTGCAGTTTTCAGTATATGTATTGTTCTTCTTTGGTTAAATTTATTGCCAAGTATTTTATTGTTTTTGATGCTACTCTAAGTGGAATTATCTTTTAATTTTATTTTTGGGTTCATTGTAGGTGTATAGAAATACAGCCAGTTTTAGTGTGCTGATCTTATATTCTGTAATTTTACAGTGCTAATTTATTAGCTGTAATGTTTTTTATGTGGCTTCTTCAGGGTTTTCTGTATATAAGGTTATGCCATTTTTGAAGAAAGATAGTTTCACTTCTTCCTTTCCAATAAGGATGCCTTTTATCTGGCAAGAACAGACATTCTAGTCCTACTCCAGTTATCAGGAGGAAACCATTCAGTCTTTCATCGCTGAGTATGATGTTATAATTGTGGACTTTTCATAGATACCCTTTATCCAGTTGAGGGAGTTCCCTTCTGTTCCTACTTTGTTTGAGTGTGTGCATGTGCGTGTGTGTGTGTGTGTGTTAATCATGAAAGGGTATTAGAACTTGTCAAGTGCTTTTTTCTGCGTCAATTCAGATGTTATGGCAGTTTTTTTCCATTATTCTAGTAATATGATATATTACATTGATTGATATTTGATTGTTGAACCACCTCTGCATACCTGGAACGAAACACACTTGGTCATGGTGTATAATCTGTTTAATACACTGCTGTATTCAACTTGCTGGTATTTCACTGAGGCATATTTGCATCTGTAGTCAGGAGGAATATAGTCTGTGATGTCTTTGTTATAAGGGTGATACCAGCCTCACAGAATGAGTTAGGAAATGTTTCCTCCTCTTCTATTTTTGGAAGCATTTATGAAGGCTGGTGTTAATTTTTCTTTAAATGTTTGTAGAACTCAACAGTGAAGCCATCTGGTCCTGA
Source organism: Mormoops blainvillei (assembly GCA_004026545.1). Lineage (NCBI taxonomy): Eukaryota > Metazoa > Chordata > Mammalia > Chiroptera > Mormoopidae > Mormoops > Mormoops blainvillei. The sequence goes on from PVJD01001339.1 coordinate 27,323, forward strand.
GGTTTTTGTGTTGGAAATTTTTAATTACTGAATCAATCTCTTTACTTGTTATGGGTCTATTTAGGTTTTCTGTTTCTTAAGGCCATTTTGGCGGTTTGTGTGTTTTTAAGAATTTGTCCATTTCACCTAGGTTATCCAATTTTTGGCGTACAATTATTCATAGTGTTTTCTTATAATTCTTTTTTATTTCTGTAAGATTGGTAGGAACGACCTCACTTTCATTCCTTATTTTAGTGCTTTTGTCATCTTATTCTTGGTCAGTCCAGCTAAAGATTTATCAGTTTTGTTGATCTTTTCAAAGAACCAACTTTTGGTTTTGTTGATTCTTTTGTTTTATTCTCTATTTCACGTATGTTTGCTCTGATCTTTATTATTTTCTTCAGCCTGCTGTGGATTTAATTTGCTCCTGTTCTTCTAGTTTCTTCAGATGGAAGTTTAGGTTATTAATTTAAGATTGTTCTTTTTCAGCACAGGCATTTACAGCTATAAATTCCCTCTTTGCATTGCTTTTGCTGAATTTCATACATTTTGATGTGTTGTATTTTTATTTTCATTCATCTCAATATTTTCTGATTTACCTTGCAATTTTTTCTTGACCCACTAGGTTTTCTTTTAAAGTGCATTGTTTAATTTCAACATATTTGTGAAATCCAGATTTCCTTCTACTATTGATTTCCAATTTCATTATGCTATGGTCAGAGAAGATACTTTGAGTGATTTCAGCCATTTAAAATTTAATTGAGACTTGTTTTATGGCCTAATACAGGGTGGGGCAAAAGTAGGTTTACAGTTGTGAATACACAAAAGTTTATTCTTGTATTATTATTTTTTAATAATTGCATTATTTTCCATATGAACGACTCTAAGCCTACTTTTGTGCCACCCTCTATATGGTCTATCCTTGAATATTCCACAGGCACTTGAGAAAAATGTGCTTTTTGCTATTTTTGGATGGAATGTTCTGTATATATCTATTAGATTAAGTTAATATAGTGTTAATTTTTGTTTCCTTGTTGATATTCTGTACAGTTTTTCTATCCATTATTGAAAGTGAGGTACTGATCAGCTATTATTGTAGAATTTTCCAGTTCTTCAGTTCTGTGAATTATTCCTTCATATTGTTGGGTGCCTATATATCTATCATTGTTATGTCTTCTTGATGAATTGACTCTTTTTATCATTCTATAACATTTTTCTTTGTCTCTTGTAATTTTTTGTCTTGAAGACTTTTTGTCTTCAAGTCTCTTTTGCCTGGTAACAGTATAGCCAGTACAGCTGCCTTTGGTTACTGTTAGTGTATCATCCCTGTTTCTGTCCTTTCACATTCAGTTTATTTGTGCATTGATTTGGATCTAAAATGAGTGTCTTATAGACAGAATATAGTTGGATCATGTTTTGTTATCCATTCTGTCCATCTCTGCCTTTAATTGAAGAGTTTAATATATTTACATTTATGTACTTGCTGATAAAGACGTCTGCCATTTTGATGTTTGTATTCTGTATGATTTGTGTCTTTGTTTTGTTACTCTACTCCTCCATTACTGCGTTGTTTGTATTAAATCAACCGGTCCTCTTTGATGGACATGTGGGGTGGTACCTGTCTTCATTTTTACATATGATACTGCTGTGAGTACTTTTTAATTTGTGGCATTTTACACATCCGCAAGTGTCTCTGTAGGTAAGCGTCCACAACTGGACATCTAGCTGCTGCTGGAGTGATGCTGACAGAAATAAGAGAACAGGGAGGAAGCCCCTTTTCTCTTTCTCCTCTCCTGGTTCAGCCTCTCGAGGACTTAACCATTGGCCACCCAGCCTGGGGTCTGGGACAGGCAATTTGTAGAGCTCCAGCCTCAGCATCACAGTGGAGCAGAGTGGGCTTAGAGGAAAGGACACATGGCAAATAGTGGACATAGGAAATTGTCCTACTCCCTCAACCTCTTATTTTCAAGAGGTTGTACAGACTGATTTTCAGCTTCTTAAAATTTACTTAACTTCTTAATACCATATTAGAAGAAATCGGTCTCTTCTAAATTACAGGTCACATCCCAAATTTGTTAATCTTGTAGATTCCGAATCCCACCCAAGGTTCTTACTAGCCTTCTCCCTGTATTTAAGGTGTGCATATCACTTTAGGCTTGTGGTTGTGCCTTTAGTGACTGAATTGAAAACTGGCTCTGGAAAGCGCTGTGCATCTGCTAGACAATGGTCCTGTGTCCTTCCCACTCGTGGCCGAGTAAGAGTGCCACCAGCTCCTGTATTCGTTCATTGGACAAGCAGCATACTTCCAGTATTTCGAGTCTTAGCCCTAGTTCCTATTATTCTGCCATTATCAAATAGCATACCCAAAAGGAGGCAACCTATTGCATGTTTTGGCATCCAGAGAACAGTAGAAATATCTCTTGGAACTGAAAAAAAAGTTATCTGGTGGGCATATTCTAGAGTAGCCATCTTTTCTGCTTCTGCCTGGAACAGTCCTGCTTTAAATCTGTTGCCCTGGCATAATTAATAACAGTACACTTTCTAAAAAGCGCTCTGGTTTGGTTAATATGGTCACTTGATAGAAAACTAACTTATCTGATTGTTCAAGCCATACTCTCTGGTATAGTTCTGTGCTTAGAAATTGTACAACTTAATTTCTCAGATGTTTAGCAGTATCATAGGTTGCCATGTGAGGAGGTCATACAGAGAGAGGCTAAAGTCTGGAGCTGAGCTTGACAAGGGGGCCTGAGACTGAAGGCACGTGTAGACACACAGACATTGCACATACAGGATCTGCGACGTGTGCTTTCGCAGGATGTGTATACTCATACATCCAAACACATGCACATCTCTAAGAGATGTTTTCTAGTGTCAGTGTTATTATTCTTCATTAAATGAATGATTCTTTTCAAGATGAGAGATCCTATCAGTCTTTTTAAAATCGAAAGCCTTGAGTGCAAGGGCGTAACAGGAAATGCCTGGCGTGGACCAGTTGGTAAGACTCCGCGCAGCAGCAATGACCGAGTGTTCTTTAGGTCGTGAGCAGGACGCGAGCCTCTTCGTGGCTTCACTAGGTCTGCTCTGTGCCTTTCACATCTCTTCAAGGGATCTTCTCAAACTTTCAAGTGAGTTTGGAGATGTCTGTTATGAATGATTTTTTTTTTGAAGACGAATGACTTTTGAAAGCGTTCTCACATAGCCAAGTTAGGTTAACAACCACACTTTTCATCCTTTTTACACTTTTAGGATATTTGTCACATATTTTTTGGGTCAAGCGTGGATAAATGCAAATAAGCCTGCTGTTGAAGTGAACGGTAAAATGCCTCTCACTACGCCGGTGTTGTTATTCAAAAGAACAAGGGAGATTTTATTAAGGGTAACAGCCTCTTTTCCCTGGGAATCCTGTTTGATGCCACATTGGAACTGGCTTTGGGAAAGCTGGGTCCCACTTAGTATTTCTTGCTTCCTGTAACTGTGTACTGTTTGGCATAGGGCAGCCCTGCATATAGGACCTAAAGATCATTTCCAGTGGAGAGTGTTGGAGGTTGTTCCCCAGCTCCCTCTGGGTCTGAGAATAGTTGTTTTCCAGCTGTTAGTTGTGTTAGGTGCATGGGATTTCCAGGAACGCCTAATGAGCTGAGATCATAAGGAATCAACCTAGCCCAATCAGACGGTTGCCACATAGGTTTTACAGTTTTGAAAGTGAAGCTTTAGTTTTCTGAAAAGAACATGTTCCTTGAGATGTTCCCATTCTTGAAGGTCCCTCGTGGTAGCCGAGGAGTGAATGGGTCCGTGCTAAGGGCCGGTTTCATTTCCACCACTCTTCCTACAGATGACATGGGAGAGCACTTCTGTGTTTCAGCTGCAGGTAGTGTGGACAGTGAGTGTCTTTGTTTAAATCTTGTCTCTCTCGGTAACACACGAATGTACCTTTACCAAAACCTTGTCAGAGAATCTACAGTGTAATATTTCCATTTGGTTAATAATTATAACTACGTTTGGATTTCTTCCTACCATTTCCACATTTACTTGTCCAACGTGGGAACAAATATGAAGGGACTATTTCATCTTCATTGCAGTGATAAAAAGTAACTCAAAAATGCAAAGAGTGTCTTAGCTTTGATTTATTTCATAAATCATTTGAGGAAAACCAACTGAAGGAAGGAAAGAGATCACAGACTTCCAGTCAAGATGTTCCAGTCAAGATGGCAGCATAGGTAAACGAGCCTTGACTCCTCGCACAACCTCACTAAAATTACAACAAATATATAGAACAACTATCACTCAGGACTGTCAGAAATCAAGTTGAATAGAAGTCTAACAATTACAGAATTAAAGAAATCACATCCATCCAGGCTGGTAGGCGGGGCAGAGGCACAAAATGGGCTGGCTCCACACTCACATGTGGTGGACAAATTCAGGAGGGATATCTCAGGAGCGAGGAATCCCAGCCCCACACCAGGACCCCCAGCCCAGGGTTCCAGTGCCAGGAAGATAAGTCTCCATCACTACTGACTGCAAAAACCAGTGGGGATTGAGTCAGTGGAAGAAACTTCTAGAGTCCCAAGCAGTTCCTCTTAAAGAACCCACACACAGACTTACTCAGACTCACTCACTTCTGAGTTCCAATAAAGTGTAGCAGCTTGAAAGGCACCAGTGGCATATGGGGAGGAACTGCAGCGTCTGGCATCAAGGCGGGAACTGAGGGACAGCTTTCTCTCAGACAGAAAGGCTGGCAGAGGCCATTGTCCCTTTTCTGATCCCCACCCCTAACACATAGAGCCAAAGAGCCAGCAGGTGGGTGTGATATCTGACAATCCATCAACCTAGCTAACACTGTTTGCCCTACCCTGCAGATCCCCTAAAGCCCTGTCCCACCCAACTTACAGGCATACCCAAACTGTTAACTATGGCTTTTCCACATGAATGGCTGGTCTTGGCTCATGCTTCAAAACTTCCTAAACCTTCTCGAATAAGCAAGAGCTGGCCTCATAAGACCCCAGCCCCCATACCTCTTGCTAAGTGGCCCCAGGCCAGACACTAACAGCATCCAGCCTAGGTTCACAGCTTGGCTTCACCTGGGAATATCCAAGCATGGCACAAGTGACAACCACAAGCAGATTGTTTTACGTCTCAGGCAGGGTGGCCCCAGGCAGAACACAGGAGCAGGCTGACCTTGGCCTGCCCCACCCAGGAAACCCCAGAGCCTGCACACCCAGTGGTCAGCTACAGACTACATTGAAGTACCACCACCCTGCTCCTACACAGCTGACCCTCCACAGAGGGCAGGGGTTGGTGGTCAGTGGTCACAGCCAGTCCTTGCAGCTGACTAGCCTGTGTAAATCCCTCCCATTGACTGGCCAACAGCATTCAAGGCTCAACTACAAGAGGAGGGAGTGCTCAGCCCACAAAAAGGGCGCACCTCAAGTGCCCAGCTTAGATGATAGGGGAGGCTGTGCCACTGAACCCTATAGTGGGACACCTACTACCTTAGGCCGCACTACCAAGACACGGAGTCAAAGCAGCTCTACCTAATACATAGAAACAAGCACAGGGAGACGGCCAAAATGAGGAGACAAAGACACATGACCCAAATGAAAGAGTAGGTCAAAACTCCAGAAAAAGAACTAAACAGAATGGAGATAAGCAATATATCAGATGCAGAGTTCAAAACACTGGTTATAAGGATGCTCAACAAACTTAATGAAGACCTGAACAGTATAAAAAAGATCCATTCAGAAATGAGGGATACACTAATTGACATAAAGAACAATTTACAGGGAAACAACAGTAGAGTGGATGAAGCCAAGAATCAAATCAGTGATTGGAACACAAGGAAGCAAAAAAACAACCAGTCAGAACAAGAAGAAAAAAGAATCCAAAAAACCGAGTATAGTGTAAGCAGCTCTGGGACAACTTCAAGTGTTCCAACATTCGCATTATGCGGGGTGCCCAAAGGAGACGAGAAGGAGCAACAAATTGGAAATCTATTTGAAAAAATAATGAAGGAAAACTTCCCTCATTTGGTGAAGGAAATAGACATGCAAGTCCGGAAAGCACAGAGAGTCCCAAACAAGATGGATGCAAACAGGCCCACTCCAAGACACGTCATAATTAAAATGACAAAGGTTAAAGATAAAGAGGGAATCTTAAAAGCAGCAAGAGAAATGCCGTTAGTTACCTACAGGGGAGTTCCCATAACACTGTCAACTGATTTCTCAAAAGAAACTTTTCAGGCTACAAGGGACTGACAAGGAATATGCAAAGTGATGAAAAGCAGGGACCTATGGCTAAGGTTGCTGTACCCAGCAAAGCTGCCATTTAGAATCGAAAGGCAGGTAAGGTGTTTCCCAGACAAGAAAAAATTAAGTTTATCATCACCAAACCATTATCATATGAAATGTTAAGTGGACTTATCTAAGAAAAAGATCAAAACTATGAACAAGAAAATGGCAACAAAAACATATCTATCAACAATTGAATCTAAAAAACGAACCAAGCAAGCAAGAAGAACAGAGACAGAATCATGGATACAGACGGTGTTTTGATGGTTGCCAGGTGGAGGGGTGTGTGGGAGAATGGGTGAAGAGGTGAGGGGATTAAGGAGTACAAATAGGTAGTTACAGAACAGCCATGGGGTTGTACAGTACAGTATAGGAAAAGGAGTAGCCGAAGAACTTATACACATAACCTATGGACATGGACAATGGTGGGGGGGATGGCCTGAGGGAGTGGGGGGTGCTGGGTGGAGGTTGACAAAGGGGGAAAATTGGGACAACTGTAATAGCATAATCGATAAAATATAATTAAAAGGAGGAAAAAATTTAAAGAAATCACAGAAGGCAACAGGATTCCGACAGTGAGAGCTGGCCAGCCATCAGAGTTGCCACAAGATATTAGCCTCACTGCTGGCCCTGGTGGCAGCCAGTTTAGGCTTCTTCCTTGTGGTTCATGTGACCTTGTGTTCCCAGTATTTAACAAATATTTTAAATAGTTTTAAAAAGTTTTCTTCTTCATTTCCCACAGTGTACGCACATTCAGACCATAAAAGGATCTATTGAGATAAATGTTAAAATTCCACAAATGATAGTGTCTCTTAATGACAGGCTTTTAGATTACAGGGGCTTAGAGTAGTTTAATGATAGGCTTTTTTTTTTTTAATCTTTGATATTTTCCAGTTTGCTCCCTTGGGATTGTCCATTTTGATAATGAAGTCAACTCCTCAATATCCATTCTAACCTAAATAGACATTAATTGAGCAACTACTTCTTACGATAACTTTTTCTATACAGTGGTGAATTCCAAATGGAAGAAGGGATTTTATCGGATGTAGTCATGGTTTTCTAGGTTCTTACATTGAGAAGGGAGCGATGGGGAAGAGTACCAGCAGTTCGCAGCACATGCTCCCCTGGAGGAAAACAGTCATAAGAAGACAGAGGGCAGGCAGATTCATCCCGCTGGGGCGGGCTGGAGGGAGGGTTATGGAAGACGTGGCGTTCGAACCTGGCGTTGCCTTTTTGAGTGGAAGTAGTAAGTAATATGGCTAATGGGGGGGGAGGACATTTTATTTATATATTTTTAAAGATTTTATTTATTTTTGGAGGGGAACGGAGAGAGAAAGGGAGAGAAAAATTGATGCAAGAGAGAAACACCAACTGGTTGCTTACCATAAATGCCCCAACCAGGGACCAAACCCACAACCCAGGCATGTGTCCTGACTGGGAATTGAACTGTCTACCTTTCACTTTATGGGACGATGTCCACCAACTGTGCTACACCAGTCAGGGTGACATTTTAGATAATGGAAATAACTTGAGTGAAGCCTTAGAATAGAACAGCACTGGGCATTTGTTGGGGGAGGGGACCGATAAGTTGTTCCGTATGCTGGGATCATAGTCTCAGTGGGAGAAGCAATAGTAGAAGATGAGGCGTTTATTGGAGTCCATCTGTGTGGCAGATATTCTCTTGCCATTTGGGCACCAACTATGACACATAATAACAAAAATCTAATATATGGTCAGAAATAAATCTGTCATTATAAAACAAAAATCAAGCAGCATGTATGGTGGTTAAGAACACAGATTTGAAGCTGATTGCATGGATTTAAATCCTGAATAGCTCTGTAACCTGAGGATAAATTACCCAATCTCACTGATGCCCCAGCTTCCTCACATACAACATGGGAATAATACTACCTACCTACAGGTTTCCTGCAAGGATTGAGCGGTTACCATATAAGGCAGTTACAACAGTGCTTGCCACATAGGAGAGTGGCATGTAAGTATCAGTAATTAGTAGTAGTAGTATTTGGGTGTAATGTGCAATTTGATTTTCTTTCTCTGAGAAAGATTAGATTAGTCTTTCTGTAGATTATATAGCCTGTGTAATGTTGCAATAGTGTAGTTGTAGCAACTGAGGCCTGAAAGTGCATGAAAACGATCAAAGCAGAATTTTCATTGGAATACAATTGTCTGTCGTTTTGAGAGCCTTTGTACTTGGCAGTGCAGCTGTCTGGTTTTACTGGCTGCGTCCTGGGACATAGCAGACTGCAAAGGTGGGTTGGTTGGGTGTATAGCTTATAAGTCATGCGTATGTGTGTGCACCACACAGTGTGCGCACCTGTGCGTGTACCAGAGGTTTTCAGTGACTCCGTTTTGAAAGTAATGTGATAATTATGGAAGAGAATGGTATCTTGTACATCAGTAAGGTATTTGGGTTATAAGCAATAGAAACTGATTTTGGCTCATTTTTAGACTGATTTTTGCTAAATATAAGAGAATTTACTGGAAAATAAAGTTTTAGAATGCATTTTGTTCCAGTCGAATTGTTGTGTTCAGAGATTTCCACTGCAAGTTTCCTTTCATATATAACAATAAGTTCCAATGATTAACTTCATTAATGTATGAATTTCCTCTTTGAACTTGTATGTGTCAGACGGTGTGTTTTTACCATTAATGGGACAAATGATTACCATCATCAAATCCAGAAGATATTATTGAAATTTTAAACGCTGTGTTGCTGCATTTTCAGAATTACATCAAAGCTTTGATAAAATAGCTTGTGTTTTAAATGGAAGATTTAAATCTGTGAAGCTTTTTAAGATTTGTGTTTGTCACGTCTTGGCACGAGTTTCTCGTTTGTAAAGTCTGGTTATAACAAAACTCTGGTTTCCATATGCATATTTAAAATACTCTGAGTCATGGACTCAGATGAGTAATAGACATCATGCCTATATTAGATTTCTGCTCTGTCATGTCTTGACATGAAGGCAGTGCATTTGGGTTAGTACCTGCAATAGCAAACACGCTGAGTTGGCAAAATAGCTTTTCAGTTTTCTTCTGCTGTGTTTTTTACTGCTTTCTAGAAATTACTTTATTGGACTGAAGATTTGTGTTCAGTTGGACAGGAAGTTAGGAAAAGGGCCTGGGTGTGTGTGCACGTGTCTACGTATGTGTATAGTGCGGCGAGTGACGTATGTATTGCTGTTTGGAAATGAAAAACTCCGTGTCTCCGTTGCCTCATCCTTTTTACTAAGTCTCAACTCAAGTCCCAGTCACATTGATTGCTAAGATGTACCATTCATTGGACCACTAAGAGGGAAAATGCTATGAATTAAGTGATTACAAACCCCCAGATTTGCACAGTTTGTTAGAAGATAGCTGGCAACTGTAGCTTGACTTCTGTGGCTGGGCCCACTGACTTCTTTGTAAGCATCGCATCTGCACATTAGACCAGGCTCTCTATAGTCCCTGACCCATGATTGAGTTTCTACCAGACTTTTTTCTCTCTTTCTTTGGTTTCTTTAACCAGTGAATCTAGGAATATACACCCCCCCCATCATTATGGTATGCCTTTATATAATATTGATATAACTATTGAAAAAATAAATTCTCTTTCAGAACTCTTTAGAGACAGATGTATAGGATGTTAGTAATATGCACAAAGAACAGAAAAAATATTGAGATGACTCCATTAAAATATTAGAGATTTTAGAATAAGATGGAAAAATTTTAAGTTACTGTTTATAGACCATACTTTGTCTATATTTGTGCAGAACACAGATATAAATGGGATCAAAATTCAGAATCCCGAATCCTAGTATATGCCTGTGAAAAGAGAGCTCACTTATAATGCCTTGTCTTTTTAAATTTCAAGTGCAACCATAATATCATATCTTTTATCCCTCTGTCCAGTAATGTCATTTTAAAATAGTCTTTGAGCTTGCCTAGACATGAATATGCACAATAAGAATAACTAAATTATTGTGTATTTTTGTATGTATCAGCTGTCCCCCTTCAGTGTAAGATTAAAATGTCTTGACCTTCAGATATGGAATTCCCCCCGTTTACAAAAATTGATTGCACATCCTACCACAAATTAAATATATGTATTGTGTTTCAGTTTGAAATTTAATTGTGCATGTCTCCTGTAGTGTATTATTTGCATGTCTAAACCTCCCTGCCAAATATGAGCCAGGAACACGGTATCTGGGTTTTTAAATTAGTGGAAACTGCATGTTACATTCTTACCACTACTCCCTCCTCCTCCCCCTAGATTTCTTCAGGACACAATGACAGCGTTGCTCCTTATCAAGAATAACATTCATTGGTAACTTTTCGGAAAACTGAACTGAGTTCTAAAATGAAAACAGATGGCTAAAACATTTATTGTGTGGTTAAAAATTGGTTACCTCTTCCTCTAATCAATTATTAGAGTAAATAGCTGGAGTAATTACTAAGTAAAGAGTTCTTTTTCCTGCCAGGCTTATCTCTGCCCATTGTTTCTTAGGCTGGGATTTAAACTTTGGTGAGGGTTACCGTGTATCTCTTTTTAACTCTGAATATTCTTGTTGCGTCACAGGGTATGTCTAAATTTCATCTTCACATCATGAAATCTTCCTATTTCAGCCTCAGTTTGTTCATTGACAGTGTTTTTAGGGTCAGCTTATGAACTATGACTAGATATATATTTCCATAGTGTTGGGCTCAGAACTTGCAACTGCATTCTTAAATCCAAGTGCTGGTTGCTCGCGCTCTCTCTCTCTTTTCTAGATAAAGGGCAACATCTTTCCAGCACTAAACTCATAAATTTCCTGACATCTGGTCTATTATTAACCTCGGTGTATTTACAGGAATGTTTGAGTATTTACTAATAATGACCCTGGACCAATTGTTTAAAATAAAAAGCAGAATCCCTTTTAGTCTCAAACATAATTTGCTTCAACCCTCTGAACACAGGAAACATATGCATATACTTCCATTCTGTCCCAACCTGTTAAGTCTCTGTAGCCCATGTCTTCACTACACACGGTTTCCCTTTGGTATTACGTAGCCCGCATGCCGGTGTTGCCCCGGACCTTGTAGAAATAGGGACTGTTGGTCAAGCTGAAGAGGTTAACTTGAATCAGTTTTTAAATATATCTTATCCTCTATTATTTAGACAGCGTATTACATGTTGGCATTATTTTAAAGTTAAAAATCTTTCAGAAGAGTCATATCTCTATGCTGTTCATCCCACCTTTGTGATGATTTTCTGGTTCAGTATTTTTCCAAATAATTTTTAAGCTGATTGTTTATAGGAGGAAAAATAACTCATCAATGCAGATGCCAATCTAATTGATAAACAATAGGTGTGTGTATATATACACACACATATATGTGTATGTCTGTGTGTGTATATATATATGTAATCACATATTTATATACATATCTGCTTTATGGAGATATAATTCACACACCATAAAATTCACCATTTAAAATTTTACATTTTCAGTGGGTTTTAGTATATTCTCATCTTTGTACAACAATCACCACTATCTTACTTTAGAACTCTTCTATCACTGAACTGGGATGTGCAAAATTAGTTGACATAAATGTAAAGGCTTATTTGTTGACTCCCAGTTCTATTCCGTGTGTGTGTGTGTGTGTGTGTGTGTGTGTCTATATCTATCTATCTATCTATCTATCTGTCTGTCTGTCTATCTATCCTTATGCCAGTACCACACCACCTTGATTACCATAGCTTAGTTGTAAGTTTTGAAATTGGTAATTGTGAGTCTCCAACCTTGTTCTTTTTTAAAGATCATTTTGGCTCCTGGGTCCATTGAGTTTACATATGACTTTTAGGGTGATATTGTCAATTAATGCAAAAAAAAAAAAGCAAATTTTTATAGGGATTACCTTGGGTGCATGCCATCTTATTTTAAATCTCTGCTGTTGATTTAGTTAGCCTCTGGAACAGGTTTCAGTTTGGGGAAATGCATAGAAAATTTATATCTTGGTGGCAAAATCAATACAAATGCAAAACTAGATTATTCGAGGAACCACTAAACTGGCACTATCTATATACTGAATCCTTTCCTTGATACCACTATTAAAAATACATATGTGGCATCCTCTGGTCAGAGTAATTGCAGATTTGGGTTTGTTTTTTTTTAACTTCTCCACCAATGTTTTGCGATCGGTAAAAATATGATAAAATGAAGACAAGGAAAAATTGTGAGAACCAGGGCTCTTCCGGGTCTCAGCTGTGTATTAGGACAGTGTGAGGGGCATTGGCGGCTTCTCAGAGTGTGCGCGGTATGACTTCCTATCTCCACCCCTCCCACCTTGAGAAAGGAATCGCCTTAGATAGAAAGCAGGAGAGCACTTTGTAAGAAATTTAGGTATTTTTCTCTTAGAGTCAATTTAGTTCAACGTTACTATTCTTTTCCTATATGTAAGGCACCATGCCAGCTGCTGCAAGGGGAGGAAAAAGTAGAATAAACCCTCCTTAGACAGAGTCTCCGAAGAGGCCATCTTTGCTGCCTCCTGCCTCTCCCCACGCCTTATTCTCTGCTCCTGTGTCGGAGTTGACAGCTTCCTGAAAACCCCTTTCTGGTCCTGTTTGTCTTCTCATTGCCCACAAGGTAAATCCAAATTCCTGAGCCTGGTTGGTAAGACCTGTCTAGCCTGGCTCCAGCCTTTCCTCTTACTGCTAACCAGGCATCCTACAGAAGCACACCCTTTCCCCCAGATGCCGCATTCCTCTCAAATACACTCTTATCCATGTTTCCTCTCTGCAGGATGACCTCCCCGGGCCCTTCCTGCTGGCCAGGGCCTAGTTGCCTTTCTCCTCTTCCCACAGAACCTTCCTTGCCTTTGCTGCTGCTAAAGATGAGAGGCAGAGACTCAGTCCTCTCTATTTCTGCAGTAGCACAGAGCCTGGTCATGCTGGTTCTTAAGTGTTATTTTGAATGAATGAGGTAGAATACCTTCTTAAGGGGCCTTATAATCTGATGGGGAGGGAAGACATTCAAAGGGCTGAAAACCACCAGTGTGTGGATGAATGGAGAACTGTGTATTATTACTCAGCTAAATTCTGCTGGGTATGGCACCAGTATAAAACTATGCAGTTTTAATCAGCCGTACAGCTTACTGTTCTGTGCCTTTATATGTTTTTGTCCTTTGTTCAGTAAAGCTCCAGGCAGAGTGCCTGTGAATAGGGGGCTCGTGTGTGCTGACACAAGGCAGAAATATGAGTCAATTAGTGATGAAAACGAGAAAGTGGACTGTTTTCCATTATAGGCGCAGCCATGTCAGGTTTTTTAAAAATATTCCCTCTACACTGTGAGCCACCTGGTATTGTTATTATCTGGCTGCCTCTCTCTCCTTTGTGTGTGTGTATCTTTCTCTCTCTCTCTCTCTCTCTCTCTCTCTCATTAGTGTGCTTATAGACAGAGGTCCTTCTAACTTAGTTGTCTTTGTAGTGTCCATAAAAAGATATTCATTTTGGGCTTAAAATATTATCGTTTCCCCTACCCCCAGCTTCATTTTCTTTTTTTTTTTTAATTTTTACTTTTATTCATCCTTTTTATTTTTCAGTTACATTTGACTTACAATATTATATTAGTTTCAGATGTATATGCAGGTGATTAGACATTATATATCTTTCTAAGTGATCATCCCCATAAATCTCATACCCATCTGACACCATACATAGTTATTACAATATTATCGACTATATTCTCTATGTTGTACTTTACATCCCCGTGACTTTCAGTAACAATCAATTTGTGCTTCTTAATTCCTTCACCTTTTTTACCCAGCCCCCCAACTCCCTTCCCATCTGGCAAACATTAAAACATTCTCTGTATCTGTGAGTCTGATTCTGTTCTGCGTGTTCATTTATTTTTGTTTTTTAGATTCAGTTGTTGACAGATATGTATTTATTGCCATTTTATTGTTCAGATTTTTTATCTTTCTTCTTCTTCTTAAAGAAGACCCTTTAACATCTCATGTAATATTGGTTTGGTAGTGATGAACTCCTTTTGCTTTTTCTTGTCTGGAAAGCTCTTTAGCTGTCCTTAGATGCTAAATGACAGCTTTTCTGGGCAGAATAATCTTGGTTGCAGGTCCGTGCTTTTCATTACTTTGAATATTTCTTGCCTCTCCCTTCTGGCCTGCGAAGTTTCTTTTGAATAAATCAGCTGGCAGTCTTATGGGAGCTCCCTTGTAGGTAACTAACTGCTTTTCTCTTTCTGCTTTTAAGATTCTCTCTTTTTTTTTAACCATTTGCATTTTAGTTATGATGTGTCTTAACGTGGTCCTCTTTGGGTTTATCTTGTTTTTGGGACTTTCTGCACTTCCTGGACTTGTATGGCTATTCCCTTCACCAGGTTAGGGAAGTTTTCTTTCATTATTTTTTCCAAATAAGTTTTCAATTTGCCTCTCTCTTCTCCGGCTGGCACCCCCATGATGCAAATGGTTAAATTAGTGATGCTTGATCACTAATTGGAATGCTTGAGATTGCCCCAGAGGGTTCCTACGCTGTCTTCACTTTTTTGGACCTGTGTGTTCCACATCTCCACCCCTCCTACCAGTCTCCATGTAGCTTCTTCTTTAAATCCCTAGTTTAGGACTGTCATTCACCTAGAATACAAGTGGTTCTGAATGGCTGTTGTTCTATATTTTAGTTGTAATGTTGATGTGGTTATGGGAGGATAGGAGAACCCCATTTAACTATGCTACTGTCTTAACTGGAGGCCTTGAATTTCTTTACCTTACCAAAGAATGAGGTAATTACCTATTATATTTTAAATTCAAGGACCAGTTTATCTCCTCAATGTAAGAGAAAGGGAGCAGATTATTTTATTTATTCTTTTGGTAAATTTAGCTTTATAATATAATTGATAAAAATTTCACTGGGAATGCCTTTGTTTTTTGTTTTATATATATTTTAAATAAAAGCACATTATGATGGTAACAGTAAAAATTTTGCTGGTAATTAATTCAGGTTTTGTTTGAAGAGATCTTTATTTCATCTTGATTCTTGAAAGCAATTTTTCCTTGGTAGAGAATTCTACATTAGCAGTTGTTTTCTTGAAGATATTCCCCTGTCTTCAAGACTTTCATTGTTGTTTTTGAGAAGTCCACCATCAAATACTTGGGAAGTAATCGTTCCTTTTTCTATGGCTACTTTTAAAATTTTTTCTTTTTGTCTTTCATTTTCCACAGTTTCATTATGATGTAGCCAGATGTGTATTTATTTTTATTTATTCGGCTCGGGCTGTTTGGATTAATTGATTTTTGTCATCACTTCTTGAAGATTCTGAGCCAGGATCTTTTTTTATTGTTGCCTTTGCCCCATTCTGTCTTCATCTTTCTAGGACTACAGTTCAACTTAAATTGGGGTGTCTCACTGTAACAGTTTATTTTGCTCTTTCTCTAATTTCTTAAGGTATATAGTTAGATTTTTCATTTACAAATTTTCTAATAAAAATTTTTTCTTATGTGACATTTGTGGATAACTATCTTGAACTTGGGTTATTTAATATATTTTAAGAGATGTGAATTTGTTGACTTGTATATTTATCAAAATAAGCTAGATACTTCAGAATTTTTTCAGAATTCCTTCACTATCTTTTCCTATCACTTTTATTATATTAATTTTATTTAGTTTAATTGGAAACAACCTATTAAATAGCTTGAGTTGAAAATTTTAAGCCAGTGGTTAGGACACCCTTGGACATTGGGGCGTGCACACACAAATACGTTAAACATTGTTACAGCTTTTCTCAGTGACTTTGGTTTATTAATGACTCTTGAGAAATTGTAGAACTATAGTTTAAATTACAGTTAGTGGTTATTGATTTTTAGTCTTAATGTGGGTCCCTTTTGGTGGGTCCTCAGCCCAGTTTTACAGCATTGGGTATCAGTTGCCAGAAAGTGACTGAAGTTTAGTTTTCAGATATGCCCTCACTGTGTCCTTCACATTAGAAAAATAGAGAAAAAAATGTTATCTTATCAATGTTCTTGTAAGTACTGCTTTAGCTGAATTTCACAAATTTTGACATGCTAATTTAAAATTGTTCTTTCAGTTCAAAATATTCTTTAATTTCATTTAAGACCTTCCCTTTAACCCATGGATTATTTAGAAATGTTTTTACTATCATGTGTTTGGAGATTTTCCTGTATCTTTTCGTTTTGCTTTCCAGTTTAATTCCATCAGATCAGAAAACATGTATTGTACAATTTCAGCTAAGTTTTTAAAAATTTGACTAATGAATGTTCCATGCGTATTCAAAGTAATGTGCATGTAGCAGTGGTTGTGCGGAATGTTCTGTAAATATCAGTTTGATGCAGTTAGTTGATGGCATTCAATTCTTCCATCCCGTGTGGACTCTCTGTCTACTAGTTCTGCTGATTACTGAGAGGAGCGTTGAAGTCTCAGGCTGCAATTTTGAATTTATTCTACTTCTCTTTTCAGCTCTGTCAGTTTTTTGCTCCTTGTGTTTTGAATCTCTTTTCCTAGGTGTATATACATTTAGGATTGTTGTGTCTTCTTGGAAAATTAACTTTTATCAATTATATAATGGCCCTCTTTATCCTCTATAATTTTCTTTGTTCTGAAGTCTACTTTGTCTCATATTAATACAACCACTCCAACTTTCTTAGGGCTATTATTTGTTGGTATATCATTTTATCTATGCGAGTTGCAGCTTTTCTGGTTCTCTCTATTCAGAGTAATTTTGTATTATATCCTGGACATTTTCAATATTATGTTATGAGACTTTTTAAATGCTGTGGTTAATATTGATGTACAGGGTGGGGCCAAACTAGGTTTACAGTTGTTCATATGAAAAATAATATAATAATACATAATAATAGAAGGATAAACTGTTTCCCGCACTCACAGCTATAACACACTTTGGCCCCACCCGTGTGCGTTTTAGCAGGCATCGATTTAGTGGCGTTCGGGGCACGTGTTCTAACCAGCCTTCTGCCGGTCATGGCTTCAAGGTCAGTCCTGTTTTCATAACGTATGCAGTGTTATTTGTACCTGACCTACCTGTGTGCCGCTAGTGACCACCTGGAACTTGGTCGGTAGTTTACCCTGAGCCCGGGCGCGCTGGACGCCTGCACTCCGCCGCACCCCAGAGCCACTGCGTGCGCTTTCCTTGGCCGCCCGGCGGATAGAAAGCCGGGCCGCTGTCCGAACCCCTGTCGCCGGTCTGCTGCCTGTGAGGGCAGCCCGGGCTGGGAGAGAACTCACCAGGACCCCATCTTCAGCAGTGAGCAGATTCCAGCCCACATCTCGCAACCTTGTTAGTTATTTGGTGCTCTTAGGAAGATAATTTTTGTGTTTCCTTCAGCTTTTGTTATTGTCAGCAGACTGACTTACCTCTCATCTACCATTACCAGGAGTTGGAAATAATAAAATTGTTCATATTTTCCAGTTCGCGAATTAGAGGTTATTATGCGTTGCATTGTGTCCCTCCAAAATTCATGTGTTGAAGTCCTAATACCCGGTACCTCAGAATGTGACCCATTTGGAGATAGGGCCTCTGCAGATGTACATAGTTAAGATGAAGTCATATGGAGTAGGGTGGGCCTCTAATCCAGTGTGACTGGTATCCTTATCAAATGAGGATATTCAGTCACAGACACACATGAAGGGGGAATGCGATGGCAACACAAAGGTAGAGATGGGTGTTGTATCAGTCAGCTGAGGAACACCAGGGATTGCCAGCAAACCACTGGGAGCTGGGGGAGACACTTCTCTTCACAGCCCTGAGGAAGAACCAACCCCACTGTCACCTAGAGCGCAGACTTCTAGCTTCCAGGACTGTGAGATGAGAAAAGCACCTGGCACTTTGTTATGGCAACCCTAGCAAACTGACGAAGAGGCGTTCATTTCCCTGAGTTGAGATCTTTAGGAAAACACATTCTTCCAGGTCCTGAATATAATTATGAGTACCTGGCCCATTGCCTGTATGTAGTGGTAGGTAGGCACGTGGTAATTATTTATAGCTCTTTTTGCTATGACGAAATATTTATGTTCCTGAAAAACCCCGCATCCTGCAAATCATGCACTAAAAATAGCATCTTATGAAAAAATTAAAATTGTGACATCTCTCAAAATCTGCAACTTGATAACTACTAGCAAAAGCAATAATTGTACCTCATGTTACCTGGAGCACCTGGGTAGACATCTCAGTGTGGATGGATATTGCTAAAATAAATACTGAAAACATACAAAACCAGCAAATTGGAAACTCTGGCAATGCTCGAACTGGTACGTGGGTGGTGGGTATTGAGACAACACAAATAGAAGCGAAGTTCTGACATTACGGGGCCCCTGGGAGAAGCCAGAGCAGCCGCCCAGCCGGTGAGCCCTCATGCGGCGTGGCGGCGGGCACATCCCGGGCAGCTACCCAAGCTTGAAAGTCTGAGCAAGTCTCTGTGTGGGTTCTTCAAGAGGAACTGCTTGGGACTCCAGAAGCTTCTTCCACTGACTCAACCCCCACTGATTTTTGCAGCCAGAAGTTATAGGGACTTATTTTCCTGGCACTGGAACCCTGGACTGGGAGTCCTGGTGTGGGGCTAGGACTCCTCACTCCTGAGATATCCCTCCCAAATTTTTATCCACCACACATGGATGTGGGAACAGCCCATTCCGTGTCTCCACCCCTCCTACCAGTCTGGATGGATGTGGTTTCTTTAATTTTGTAGTTGTCAGACTTCCACTCAGCTCGATTTTTGGTGGTTCTGAGTGATGGTGGTTCTATAGTTTAGCTGTAATTTTATGTGGTTGTATGAGGGGGCAAGCTGTGTTTACCTACGCCTCCATCTGGACTGTGAATCTGGACTTTTAAAAGATCAGGTGTTAGATATAGTTCCTTCGGTCCTTTCAGCCTCTGGTATGGCTGAGGCCTTGGCACTGAGAGGTTGCTAATCCTCCCCTCCGCTCCATGCTAGGCTTCCCCTCTCAACAGCTCTTAGATTTTAATTTTGAGATAGTCTGTATATGGTTCCAAATAACTTCCATCTTTTAAGTATTTTTAATCTTGTGCATACATTTCAACTGAACTACTAGTGAAACAATTTGACTTTTGTTATCTGTTATTTTTGAAAATTCAAATTGATGAATGACAACATAGAAAATATGTTTATCAAAGTTTTAACATTTGGACTGCAACACCTTTAGTTTAGCAAATTATTATCAATTCATAATTGAAAATTGGTTTATCTCAGTTCAACCCGGAGACACATACTTGGCTTTTTTTAAAAAAATTGAAATATACATACAGAAGAAATATGTAGGACAATACACTTTAGTAGATTAATTTTTCTAAATAAAGAAAATGTCTTAAAAAGTAATTCTTTATATGAAGAGAGATGAAAATGTAAACTATATTTAACTTGGCTTAAAATGATTTTTGCATAAAGATTTTAGGAATGAGACTGCAAAAACTGCTCAAGATTTGGGTACTATTTCTGTAGGATTCTGGCAATTTGATAACTTGATGTCATTATGGGATTGCCTTGTTGCATTTTATTGAATTTTTGGCAGTAAATTCCAGGCGAATTTTTGTTGACCAGGACATAGCACCATAAACCCTCGTGGTCCTAAGACTGTCCCTATTCTCACCTAATTCCTGTGGGAGAGTGACTTTGAAATGAAGAAAGGGTATTTGATAGTCCGCAAGAATGCCAGGCTCAGGCAACTTTGAATTTGATTCATTAATTTGTCATTCATTTGGGGGAACGTTTTCCGAGTCTAGGGATTTCAGAGATTACCAGTTTCTTCTGATTCTGGAAATAGGAAGGAGCAGAGAGTGTTCAGTGCGGAGTTTGCGTTCTCTCCTTTTCTTTTTGAGCTACCGTATATAAGATGATGGGAACACCACATTTGCTGCACCTTTCCTTCATTCTACCCTCGTTCCTTCTTCCGTGTCTGACAATGGTGTGCAGTGGGTTATGGGAGCATAAAGTCACGGTGCATGTAGTCCCTGAGGTGTGGGCAATACCAGACCCTCCTGTGAGCAGAAAGAGGACTGTGCAGCGGATCCTCGTTATTCACAGTAGCTGTGTTCTGTGACACTTTTAAAAGATCAGGTGTTAGATATAGTTCCTTCGGTCCTTTCAGCCTCTGGTATGGCTGAGGCCTTGGCACTGAGAGGTTGCTGAATTAATGAACACTGTGCCGTTGGTCCTAAGGCATACAGGGTTTGGTTCCTATGAGCCTCTCGCCACATTTTTGTCAGCTGATCTAACATAAGCTTGTTTCATGTGTGCTTCTGTTTAAAGACATCTTACTTGATATATATTGTCAGTTCATTAACATGTAAGCGACGGCTAACAGCACCGTAAGTCATGCCCAAATGAAGTGTATCTAACGTGTATTTTTTTCGTAAGGCACACCGAGACCTTCTTGAGTTTAGGAATAATAGATTGCACTCCAACTTTATACTCGGGGGCTATTTCAAATAGCAATGGCACCAACAAAAGCACCTAAATTGAAAAAGGTGGCACTAAATAGACTTCGTGTTTATAATACGAGATTTGAAACAGTGAGGCAGAATGTCACCTGGTTCGACCACAGCTGGGAATGTGTACAGTGGGCGATTCATTTCTTGACACTCTGCACATGTTTGTGATTGACCAGGAAAGTGCCACAAGTATTGATTTTGGGGTTACAAGTAAATTTTAACAAGTGGGCAAATTCACTAATACGGAGTCCCCCAGTAACGAGAATCGCCTGTACTTGAAAGACCAGGATTGGAGTCCTGAACCCACTGCTAAATAGCCTTGTCCTCCTCATCAATTTACCTAACCTCTCTCTGCCTGTTTCCATGTCCATAAAATGAGGACAAATATTACATACATCAGAAGTTTGTGAATTTAAATGAGTAAAGTTGTTGTCATGTTACCAAATGTTTTCAATGAGTGGTAGGGTGTCAGCAGCAATTACCAAGATAAGTTCATCATAACAACTCCCTGTATTGGTACCTGTTTTGATGCTCATAATGACCCCGAAAACTAGGGATTATTACCTCTTTTGCACAGATGAGAAAATTAAGGGCCAGAGAGGCTGGGTTGTTTGCTCCATGTTACCTATCTGTATAGCTAAGCTGGAATTTGAACCCAGGACTCTATAATTACAAAATCTTCTGGCCTGGTATAGTGACGAAAGATTACATATGGCTTCCGGTCCTTGGTATCCAGTTGGAATCTACACATCTGGGTGAGGACAGAACGTAGTTAGGCAAAGGGAACGTGTTGTGAAGGACAGAGGTTTGTTTGCTGCCCCGGGGTGGGAGAAATCAGTTCAGAGGTCGAGCCCAGAGGGATCCAAGTGACAAGCCTTGGGATGCAAATCATAGAAATTTATAATTTAGATTGGAGTAGAAGCCAGGGTGGCTAAAAAGAATAAAGCCCGTAGTTAGGATTCAGCTGGAGCAGGACCTTGGCAGGAACATTTGCATTTGAGGGAGGGGATGGATTTGAGACTCTTCGCTATCAGACCAACTTTTTTGGAGGTCTGCCTAGCTCTCTGAAACTGGACTGGTAAAGAACAGCCCTTGTGATTGCTTTCCTATATATATTTCTGACCTTCATAAAGCCTTACAACTACAGGAAAGTTAGCATTTTGTGAAAACTCTTTGTTGCTTAAGTACTCCAAATGACTTAACTTCTGAGTGTTATTTTTTTCCATCTTATTCCAAAGGCGGGTCCTTTCTTTGTGTGGTGTTAGAGAAGGGCTTCGCATACTCACCCAGCTAGAGGCTGTAGGTGGAGTGAATTGGGAACCATCGCGGGTCTCTAGAGCAGTTGGTAATAAAGGCCCCCCAAGGGCTCCTTCCACCCTCCTCTCCCAGCAATGGCGTGGAGATGTTTCTGAGTCAAGGCTGAGTGGTGAATGCCCAAAGCCTCTGGGAGACACATGGAAGTTTTCTATCATTTTCTGCTTGTAGTCTGCAAATATTTTTCAGTAGACTAGAACATAGCAATTCGATAGGAATGCTTCATGTGTTTGTTCCTGTGGAATGATTATTTTTTACATCTGGTTCAAGTTTGGTGAGTATGCATTGCATGGATTTCACCAAATTGTGTTTGTATTAACATCCATATGGGTAAATGATTAAGTGGCCTAAAGCCAGGATGGTATTGGGGGGATATGTTTTTCTTACTTCATGGACCCCTAAGAAGCTTGTCCTCTAAGGTTATTGTGTGTATACAGTCTTGGAGCAGGGAGGAATTTATATTTCAGTTCGTAAGTGGTGTTGAGCTCAGGGGTTTATGTGTAGAACAGTTATAAAATGAAGAGTGTTCTATTCATTGGTCCAACAAGCAATTACTTCATAATTAAAATGAATTAGAAAAGAGATGCCAGAGCCCATTGTAGTAACTCTGACAAGACACAAGAGCGCCCTGGAATTGAGCAATAGCAGTGGGCCTGGAAAGAATAGGTTTCAGCTGCTACAAAAGATGGATTGATAGGACCTCAGGGGGAACTGAATGTGGCGAGCAAAAGTGATGTGCTTGGTACTGTTGTTTGGTTTCCTTGTTGGATTAAACAATAAACTCTTTGGGATGGACACTCCATTTTCTGCTCCTTTTATAGCAGATGCCCATTATTTTCTTATTTTTGTTTAAAGAATTTCTTTAGCATGTTTCATTCCACACAGCATGACATTTTATACAATGACCTGTAACTCCCTAACAAGATAAAGCTAAGACTGAAGCATTTGTCTTATGAAAAACAAACACCACTCATATTAGTCTTCAAATCACTGTTGCATTTTATTTTTTACTTGAGATGTAAGTATTAAGCCATAAACTTTGCCCATTAAAATGGACAATTCTGTGTTGTGAATCTATTCACAGAATTGTATAACCATCACTGCCTAATTTCAGGATACTTTCATTCACTCTCAAAATAAACCCCACATATGCTGGCAGTCACTTCCTGTCCCCTGTATCCCCAGTCTAACATAACTTAGGCTGCTGTCTGCAATCTGCTTTCTCTCTCTATAGATGTCTTATTAATTTGTTTGGGCTGCTACAACAAAATGCCGCAGACTGAGTGCCTTATAAACAACACTTATTTATCACTGTTGCGAAGGCCGGGAAGTCACAAGGCAACGTGCTGGCGCAGTTAGTGTCCGGTGAGGGCTCGCTTCTCCGTTCTTAGATGGTTGTCTTCTCACTGTGTCCTCACGAGGCTGAAGGAGCTAGAGAGCTCTCTGGGGTCCCTTTTACTAGGGCACTAATAATTCATAAGGGCTCCACCCATGACCAGATCACCTCCCAAAGGTCTCTCCTCCAAATACCATCACATTGGGTGTTAGGATTTAACATGAATGTTGAGGGGACACAAACATTCAGTCTATAGCTGTAGACTTGCCTGTTCTGGAAATTTCATATAAATAGAATCATGCAGCACATGGGCTTTGTGCTCGGCTTCTTTAACTTGGTGTACTATGTTCTAGGTTCATTCATGCCGTAGCTTGTATCATTTGTGTGCATGAGTTTGTTCTCGGCTCCCTTGAGTTCACCTGGGCATGGAATTGCTGGCTCGCGTGGCAGCCGCATGCTTAGCGTTTGAGGAAGTGCTAAGCCGCTTTCCAAAGTGACTCTGCCATTTTATGCGCTCCACATCCTTGCCACTGCTCGCCTTCGTCCTTTCCCACCGTAGCCGTCCCAGCGGGCGGGGAGCGGCACCTCCGAATAGCTTTTATTTGTATCTCCTTCATAGCTAATGATGTTGGGCGTCTTTTATGGACTTATTGGCCATTTTTATTTCTTCTTTGCAGAAATATCTGTTGAAATCCCTTGCCCATTTTTTAACTGGGTTATTTGTCTTCCTACTGTTGGTTTGTAAGTGTTCTTTATAAAATCTGGATACAAGTCCTTTATCAGATTTTGCAGATATTTAACTTACAAATATCTTGTCCCATTCTGTAGTTTGTCTTTTTCACTTCCATTTTTTAAGATTTTATTTACTTATTTTTAGAGAGAGGGGAAAGGAGGGAGAGAGGGGAAAAAAATCAGTGCACGAGATGAACATCAATTGGCTACCTCTCACACACCCCCATCTGGGGACCTGGCCTGCAACCCAGGCATGTGCCCTGACTGGGAATCAAACCGGCAACCTTCGAGTTTGTTGCAGGACAGCGTCCAACCCACCAAGTCACACCAGTCAGGGCCATCTTTTCACTTTCTTGATAGTATCTTTTCAAACAGAAGAACTTCTCATTTTGGTGAAGTCCAATTTATCTATTTTTTTCTTTTGATGCTGCATCTAAGAAACCACTGCCTAGTTGCAGGTCACGAAGTCTGATGCATCCTCCCGGTTGTTATAAATGACGTGAGCTGGGGGCCTCGCTTCATCCTTGTGCATGTGGACATCCAGCTGTCCCAGCATCGTTTGGTGAAGATGTGCCACTGTTCCCTTCCTACTGAACTGACTTGGCACCATTATAAAATACTAACTTTCATGAGTTTGACAACATGTTCTGAAATAAGGTACAGATACCTACTGTTCTAACAGTTCAATTTTAAATAAAAATTATTGCTCATTGGGTTTGAATTTTATAAAAGTTCTGCAGTTAGTGGGGATTGTGGATTCGGAGAGCCTCGGGACTTACAAACAACACATGAGAGCTACTGATAGTGACATGAACTTGTGGTCCTTTCCTAAGCCCAGTGTTTGCTGCCAGGGGACATTGTGCCGCCTGTCTCCCTATGTTTATGGATTGGCTTGGTGACACCCCTGATTCCTTCTGAGAACTTTATGCTTTACATCAATGAAGATAACTTCAAAGGATTTGTGTATGGAGTTTTCACCAGCCTACTAAGAGTTCAGGACTCTGAAGCCCTAGTGATGTCCAGTTCCACGTGCAGGTAAACGGCAAGTGGTTGGTCCCCACAATGGTGAGGTTTGCTATGGATTGCACCCTTAGGAACTGGGAATTGCACCCACTACGGCAGACACAAATCTGATAAATGACATGACCTGGGCCAGCCTCATGCCCATTGTGGGTGCCTTACCGGTTTGGGTCAGGATTAGAGAAGCTCAGGGAGCTGGTGTGCGATACTCGAGCCTGTGTTCTCCTCCATGGCTCTCAGGGCACTGTGAGTCACATCCGGCCTAACTAGTGACTGCCCCTGAGAGGAAAGGCCACCCATTGTTTTTTATGTGGATGATAAGAATTTTCATTAAAGTTACTTTAAACATTAGGTGGTATTACTTCCCAAGGAGAGCATGGTGGCTACTCAGAATAACTTTGTGGGCTCAGCTCGCGGTCAGGGCGCGTACCTAGTTTGCAGGTTTGATTCCCGCCTGGTCTGGGTGCATACAATCCCCAGTCCAGGCACGTACGCCAGACAGCCAATTGATGCTTCTCTCTTGCATCAATGTTTCCCTCTTCCTCTCTCTCAAAAATGTAGGCTTTAAAAAAAACCCACAGAACATACAAAACTAATAATGAACCCTATTATTGAACCCAGGGGTATCACCAAGCCAATCCACAAACATAGGGAGACAGGTGGCGCGATTTCCCCCGGCTCTAAATACTGGGCCTAGGAAAGGGCCACAAGTTTCAGTCTCATGTGTTGCTTGTTGGTCCTGATACTCTCCAAAGTCCATAAACTGTGGACTTTGGGTTATAATGATGCGTCAACGTCAGTGTCAGTTCGTGGATTGTAACAAATATAGCACTCTGGTGGGGGTGCCGATGGTAGGCGAGGCTGTGCTTGTGTGGGGGCAGGGAGTATCTGGGGAATTTCTGTATCTAACTTTCAATTTTGCTGTGAATGTAAAATTGCTCTAAAAAAGAAAGTCTACTTAAAAAATAAAATTCACGGTAGTATAGATTTATGTGTCTAAGGCAGGAAGTACTTTAGAAATTCAGGGAAAGGAGAAATCACAGTTGGTTTATCAAGGAAGAGATCAGATTTGAGCTGTAATCCAAAGAACGAATAGAATTTCAGTCACTGGACAGTGGTTCAAAGTGTGTAGCCTTGGGCAAGGAACCTCCCAGACTCTTAGTTTCTTCATAGGATTTGTGGAAGGATTGCAGAAGATAACATAAGAGAAGTGCTTGGGAGAGAGTCTAGCATAAAATAAGTAGAGCCCTTCAACAAATACTGATCAAGTACCTACCGTGTGCCTTCCTGAGCCCACATTCTAGCTCAAGAAATACCAGTTAGACGTCATGGAAAGAGGGCAACGGGCAACATGAAGAAAGGCCCAGAGATAAAAATTGCCACCCTGTGGTCTGGGAACAGTTAAACCATATTTTGGTGATAAAGTTGGTAAAGTAAATCAAGAGAAATTGTATTTTGTATTTTAAACTCTAAAGAAAACAGTTTGTAGTCAGCGGAGACCCCTGAGACATTGTAAGAAAGAATTTTGGCAATGCTTTAAGAATAGTTTGCATTTGAATCATCCTGGGGGCGGAGATTCCAGTTGAGAGAGCTCTAATTCTGCGACCCTTGCAGCTCCTTAGCTGGTTCGTTTAATGGGCAAGCTATTTACTTGTCAGTCCGAAATGTTCTTGATTAACATTATAAAAGTAAAACGGCAGGGTTTTTTCTTCCCCTTGTTTATTATGGCAGTCATATAGAACTTTGTTTCATACTAATTTAACAGGTATTAATGTTTCCAAGTAAATCACCAGTGTCTTTACAGCGTCTTTTGACATTGGCCTGGGGAAGTGAAATTTCTTTCAACTGAGATAAATGAAAAAGTACAAAATACCGAGGGTTTGTTTCACCTGCTCGGTAGGGTTCATTCTCTTTCTCATTCTCCTTTCTCCCTTTCTCTCTTCCTCTTTCTCCCTTCTTTGGAAACATCTTTATTGAGATATAATTCACATATCATAAAATCTACTCATTTAAGTGTACCATTTCATGGTTAATCAATTGTAGAACATGTCTGTCACCCCAGAAAGAAACCCTGTACTTCTTAACTGTCATGCCCAGATCCCCTCATCCTTCCCTTCCCTGTGCACTACTTACCTACTGGAAAAGAGACTTTAAGACAATTCCTTTTAAAATAACATCAAAAATATTTAGGAATAAATTCAACAATGGAAGTACAAGACTTGTACACTGAAAACTACAAAACATTGTTGCAAGAAATTGACCAGGACCTAAGTGGAAAGACATCCCGTGTTCATGAACTGGATCACTTAACATCAATAAGATATCAGTACTCCCCACTTATCTACAGATGCAACACAGTATCTACCTATCAAAATCCCAGGAGGCTTTATTTGCATAATATGACAAGCTGATCTTAAAATTCATGCGGAAATGCTAGGGATCCTGAATAACCAAAAAAGTCTTGGAAACTAGAACTAAGTTGAAGATTCATTTCCCAATTTGAAAACTTATTACTAAGCTGTGGTAATCAAAATAGAGTGTGACTCAGTAACAATAGATATATAGAGAGATCAATGGAGTAGAATTGAGAGTCCAGAAATAAATCCTCATGTTTACAGTCAATTAATTTTTGACAGTGATGTTAAGACAATTAGATGGAGGAAAGAATAGTCTTTTCAACAAATGGCTCTGGGACAGATAACTGGTGCAAGGAGGTGAAGAAATTGGAACCTTTACACATTGCTGGTGGGACTGTAAAATTGTGCAGCCACTTCAGAAAAAATTTTGGCAGTTCCTCAAAATGTCGAACATAGAGTTACCATATGACCCAGCAATTATATGCCGAGATATATACCCAAGAGAACTGAAAACACAGTCTACATGAAACCTTGTCACATGACTGTTCGTTACAGCATTGTTCACAGTAGCCAAAATGTGACAACAACTGAAATGCCCATTATCTGAGGAGTGGTTAAACAGACTGTGGTATAGCCATACAATTGAATATTGCTTGGCAACAAAAAGAAATGAAGTTCTCATACTTGTGGCAACACGAATGAACCCTGAAAATATTATGCTAATTGGAAGAAATCAGTCATAAAAGATCACACATACTATTTGATTCCATTTATATGAAATGTCGTGAACAGGCAAATGCATAGAGATGGAAAGTGGATTGATGGTTGCCGGGGCTGGGGAACGGGGAGATAGGGAGTGGCAGCTAATGGACACAGGGCTTCTTTGGGGTATTATGAAAATGTTGAGAAATTAAATGGTGGTGATGGTTTTGCAACTCTGACTATACTGAAAGCCATTGAATTGTAGTCACACTTAAAAAAAATTTTTTTTAATTTATTGACTTTAGAGAGAGAGGGAGGGGAGAGAAAGAGAAAGAAACATCAGTCTGTTGTTCCACTCATTTGTGCATTCACTGGTTGATTCTTGTATGTGCCCCAACCAGGGATTGGACCTGCAGCCTTGGCATGTTTGGACAGTGCTCTAACCCGCTGAGCTACCAGCCAGGGCTGTATTCACAGTTTAAAAGTATGAGTTTTATGGCTTGTGAATTATATCCTAACAAGTTGTTATATTTGAAAATGTATACTTTATGAGATACCAAAACTACAATTTTTTTTCCTTCTCTAGTTAAAAGCACATATATAAAACATATATATAAAAGTTTTTCTGCCCAGGCTGGTGTGGCTCAGTCGGCTGCATCATCCTTTGCATCATCCTTTGCAGCTGGATTCTCAGTCAGGGCAAACACATTTATTGAAGAAGATACAAGATACAAGAAACATTGTATTAGGACAACGATGCCGCAGTCCCCTTCAAAGTAGGCACCTCGGGACCTCACACAGTTCTCCCAGTTGCCATCAGTTGCCCCATCCTATTTTCCTGAATCTCATCAACAGTCTGAAATCTCTTCCCTTTCAAAGGTGATTTTAGTTTTGGGAAAAACCAGAAGTCATAGGGCACCAGGTCTGGGCTGTAGGGGGGCTGAGGTACTTGGGTGATTTGATGTTTCACCAAAAACCCTGCATGAGATGTGATATGTGAATAGGTGTTGTTGTCGTGATGAAGCTGCCAGTCACCAGCTGCCCATAGCTGCAACCTTCTGTGTCATCCAAATAGCTTCCACAGAGGAATGTTCAAGCCTAATGCAAAATTCAATACAGATTCATCGCTTTACTCAATCAGTCATTTTGAATGCAACAGCCACACAGGACACATGCTCACTCAATGGCATCTACTGTCCCCACTGACCAGTACAGTGAGGTCGTCATTGTTCGCACGTGCACATTCCAGTCCACTCGCCTTGGCTGCCAGGTTACATCGATGTCACACAAATTGTTCTCATTATATTAACAGTGGCTGGACTTTCTCCAGACAGACTTCGTATTTATTAATTCCTTCTTTCTGCTTTCTTTGGACTTATTTTATTTATCTTTCTTGAGTTTGAATCTTAGTTCATATCACCTTCCTGGAGTTTTAATGAAGTGAGGCCTATACCTTTTAACAGACAGCACTTTTTTGTTTTCATATGATTCTAAATGTGTGAAGTTCCTTATTTCTACTTTGACTTTTCTAAATTCCACGCATGTTTGAAAAGAATGTGTGTTCTCAGTTTTAAGAAAACCATTTTATTACGTTTATTTTTCTCTTTCATGATGTGACTTTCTGTAAATGCCTGATGATTCTTCATTAAATGTTCATTTTCTCAGCTGGGATTTCCTGTTTCTCGGTCAGGGTGCAAGAGGGTTGGAGGGAGGCGGTGGAAGTGCTGCAGGAGGGGCGCTTACTCTGTCCTTCGGTTGCCTGTCCCCTGCCCGCAACACCGTCCCGAGTCCCAGAGCCACGCTCCTGCACTCGGCCTCGCCGCCGGAGGCAGCGCCTGGCCCTGGGTCGCCGGCCCCCGTGGACAGCGGGCCTGCCCGACTGGGGCCCGACTGGGGCCCGACTGGGGCCCGACTGCTCCTCCTGTGGTAGCTCATCTCGGCCCAGCTCACCGTGTGGCGGCCTGGCCTGTGCCTCGCCTCCCTGGCCGCACACCCAGCACCCAGGGCTGGTGCACCTCCTGCAGGCACCTCGGCCTGCGTGTGGTCTCGTCGCCTGTTTGCAGGTGTGGTTTCCCTCTTCTCCTCGTATGCTCTCCATCTTTTAGGGATTTTTAAAATTTGTGAGCAGAGCTATGTGACTATGTGTCCTAAACATGTATTTTACTATTCCTGTCGGTTTTGCGAGGGCTGGGCCGACAGCAGCTTGTGCTCCTTCTGTCAGTCTGGGAACCTAAGAACCTGTCGGCTCTACGCAAGGTGGGAGTGCGGTCAGTGTGGTGCTGCCAGTTTTTCCTAAAAGAAAGAAATGAAAAGCCACAAGATTTCAGGAAGCAAAGCAGGGAGCCAGATAGGAAACGGAACGCTTTCAGGGCTCTGTGAAAACTGTTTTGTTTGTGAATTCATTTTTGAAAATTTTATCCTTGGGACAGTCTTCAAAGCTTTATATTTTTACGGTGTTACTGACTTTAGCACTGTCCCTTTTTCATTTGCTTCAGTTCCCTGCCCCCCCCAAACACACACACACAAACACACACACACACCCCACATCTCTGTGTACCAGCCTGGAAAGGCCCTCGGTTTCCAGCCCGCTGACCGACCACACAGATCACTAGTAGCGGGGAAGATGGAGGGCGGGGTGGCGGCGGTGCCTGCGCCGAGGAGTGGGGGAGGAACCCTCGCTGCCATTACAGTCTTCTTCACAAAGCCACTAATTTTTAACTTAAAAGATTTTCTTTTTCCTTCTTAAATGGTATTTATGTACTCATTGTTTTGCAGAAAGTGTAGAGCGCAGCCAGACAAAAAGAATACATATTTCCTGCTCACACAGCTTCACCAAAAAAGGAGGGGTACTGTACAACTGCTTGCTCTGGTACCTGTTTTTGTTTAATATTTTTATTTAAAGACTATTTTTAGAAGCTTTAGATTTACACTATCGTGTGAAGATGGTCAGAGTTCCATATTACCCACATACACACACACACCTGCACGCCATTTCCCGAATTATTATAATCTAATATTACTGTGGTGCATTTGTGACAACCCATACAAATGCATTATATTAACTGAATACACTATTGTTAAGATTTATTTGTTTATTGTTTAAGATGTTTAAGGACTCTTTCTGTTCCAGGATCCCATTCAAGACATGACATTACATTTTGTCGTCATGTCTCCTCGGGCAGCTCTCGGCTGTGACAGCTTCTGTAGACTTTCCTCATTCTTGATTACGTGGACGGCTTTGAGGAGCACACTTCAGGCATCGTAGAATGTCTGTCACTCGGAATTGTCTGATATTTTTCTCGTGGCTAGATGGGGGTCATGTATGTGGGGGAGGAAGATCACAGGTCAAGTGGCATTTTTACCACAACATATCAAAGTACATCCTATCAACATGATTTAGGACTCGTCGACATTGGTCAACTGGCTGAGGTCGTGTTTGTCAGGCTTCTCCACTGTCAGGTTCCTCCCCCTCCCCCTTTCCACACCCCACTCTGCAGAAGAAAGGCACCGCGCAGAGCCCACCCTGAAGGAGTAGGGTTCTCCCGTGGCGTGGAGTGCTTACCTAGTTTATGTGGGGTTTTCGGCACACTGGCTTTGTCTCTTTTCCCCTGTTACTAATCTGTGCAATCATCTATCAGTACCAGCACGGACTCGTGGACACTGCCTTTATGCTTGGGGTTGTAATCCAGCACCACTTACTGGCCTCGTTGCTCGAAGTGTTCCGGCCTTGGCCCTTTCAAGCGGCCATTGGCTGCTGTGCCCCTTTGTCACCCCCGGCAATGTGGTGGGATTTGTTTTTTTGAGCTCTGCTTCACTTCCTGTCACTATGAGAGGCTCATCTTATATATCATCTCTCTCAGTTCTAGAATCATCCATTTCTCCATGAAGCCCTTTTTTCTTTTAATGGATGATGACAGAGAAATGTAACCTTTTTCCAATTAAATATTCCAATTTTCCGTGCCATTATATATTCTTGTACAGCACTATGACTATTTTTAATTTTAAAATAAACTTTATTGAAATATAATTTACCTGTAATTGAATGTACTCATGACCCTGGCTGGGTAGCTCTTGGTTAGAGCATTATCTGGATACACCAAGGTTGTGGGTTTGATCCCCAGTCTGGGCTCATACAAGAAGCAATCAATGAATGCATAGATAAATGAAACAACAAATTCATGTTTCGCTCTCTTTCCCTCCTTCCTTTTCTATAGCTCTCTAAAATCAACAAATGAGAGGAAAAAAATTAAAAATGAAATAAAAATAAAATGCACTCATTTTAATTGTGTAGTTCAGTGAGTTGTAGTTCAATGAGTTGTATGACACTCATGTACCCACTACCCGAGTTAAGAGATAGAACATTTCCATCACTCCAGAAAGCTCCTGATGACCTTTTGCAGCCAGTCTTCCCACGTAGCTCTTGGACCCTGTCAAGCAGTGCTTTGCTTTTTATATTGATTAATTTTGCCTGAAGTTTTATCTACATGCTGTCATGTAGTAAGTACTCTTAAGTGTTTCTTGATGTTTCTGAGGCTTACCCATGTTTTTACATGTATCAGTAGCTCATTCCTTTTTATTAATTACTGTGTTGTATTCATTGTGGGAGTATACCACCTTTTTTTTTTTTTGGTCCATTTACTTGTTGATGGATATGATCTTTGGCTATTATGAAGAAATTGTTAATTTTCATGAACACCTCTTTTTTGTGGACACATGTTCTCTTTGAACGAAAACCTTGAGTTACTAGGTCGGAGGCTAGATGTCTCCTAAATAATTCTT
This sequence comes from Mormoops blainvillei, assembly GCA_004026545.1. Classification (NCBI taxonomy): domain Eukaryota; kingdom Metazoa; phylum Chordata; class Mammalia; order Chiroptera; family Mormoopidae; genus Mormoops; species Mormoops blainvillei. The sequence continues at coordinate 60,294 of PVJD01001339.1, forward strand.
CAAGGCGGCTGTTGCATTTTATACTTCAACTAGCGATGCACGAGAGTCGTGGCTCCTCCACATCCTCACCAACACTTAGAATTGTCCATCTTTTTAATGCCAGCTATTTTGGTGGGTTCGTAGTGGCACCTTATTTACGGTGGTTTTCATTTGCATGTCACTGATGATTAGTGGTGTTAAGCATGTTTTCATTTGCTTACTGGCCATTTGATGTCTTCTTTGGCAACATGTCAAAGTCTTTTTGCCCTTTTAAAATGTTTTATAATTGAATTTATATAATTAAAATATAATTTTATAGTATAGTTATTTAATTAAAATGTAATTTGATAATATAATTTAAATATATATTCTGCATACAAGTCTTTTGTCAGATATATATATATATATATTATGAAGATTTTTCTTCTAACTGCAGGAATTTTCTCTTGCCTTTTCACTTTCTTAATGGTACCTGGTGTTTATGTTTGTGCTCCGTTTCCAGTCAGTTTTTGTATATGTTTTAAGTTGAGGGTTAAGATTTACTTTCCCCCCACCCTCAAGCATGTCTCATTTATTTCAACTAGATATCCAGCCTGGCAAAAAACTATTTTTTTCTCATTGAATTATTTTGGCACTTTTGATGAAAATCAGTTGATCTCATCCTTTGGATCTGTATTTGTACTTTCTATCCTGTTCCGTTGGCTTTTATGATTGACTTACAACTATTTAAGTGCGTAACTCATCAAATTCTCACAGTCTGAACATGCATGTATGACAGCACCCAGATCAAGAATCAGAGCCTAGCCAGTTCCCAAACGCCTACCGCATGGTCTGTTTTAATATTGCCTTGTCCCATGGAAGGACAGTCATACCTGAATTCAGCAGTATCATTAGAGTTGTTTTTATGCTTTACCTCAGTGCCATAGTGCAATATACAGTGTGTCTTTCATTAAATACCATGTTTGTGAGATTCATTCATAGTTTTGTATGTGGTTGTAGTTTGTTTTCTCATTGCTATATGATATTCCATTTTGTGAATACCACAGCTTCTTTATTATTGTACTGTTGATGAGCATCTCTATGGTTCTCAGTCTCTGGCTGTTCCTAACGGTGCTGCTGTAACTCTTCAACTATGTGGTTAACACATGTATATGTGCATTTCTGTTGATTATATACCAAAGGGTGGAATTGCTGGGTTGTTTGATTTTCTTTTTTAATTTAAACAATTTTATGAATCCAGTGTTGCCCACGTTGGTTTGAAATTTTTAATGTTTTACAAACTATTTCATTTTGACAGTTATATTAATGAAGTAGCATAATTCAGTGAACTCTGTGGTTTTCATTATGGATTCATCAAGTTCTTATCTCCATCTCAAACTTTGCTGGGTCAACGTGAGCAAGTTTTTCAATCTCCTGAGCTTCTATTTTTCTTGACTAAATTGAACATAATGATTTTACTCCGACTTGCACCATGATGTGAATAATGACTAGCTAAGTAATTATAAAAGATTTATGATAAAATCGTGTAAAATAATACCTTTAAATATTTCAGTTATATAAAACCTAGCACTATAATATGATAAATAGGAAAGAAATATAAGGGACTCTTCTAGAACAGCAATTTTCAACCTTTTTCATTTCATGGCACACATAAACTAATTACCAAAATTCTGCAGCACACCAAAAAAATATATTTTTGTCCACCTGACAAAAAAAATAGATAAAATTTTGATTCATTTACACCAGACAGCTATTGTTGTTAGCTGTTGTCATTTATTTATCTGACTATCTAAGGGAAAAAGAGGTTAGCGTCCCTGACTAAATAGTCAGGTATTGCATGTTTTAAAAATTCTTGCAGCACACCGGTTGAAAATTGTGTATTATGAAGTTTGTATAATGCAGATTTTTAATAATCATGCGTGGGTATATTTGCAGTGTACCGTTACCATAGGTAGCTAGCTAGTTATTACTAAAGAAAGGAAGCAAAGGGAATCGAACCATTGTTGAACATAATCAACCAAGGAACATCAGCCTGCTTACCTCACCAGGAAGCCATAGCATTTACAGATTCATTCACGCACTCCAGGGGACTGCCACCAAGGAGACTCAATCCTGGGAGCAGACAGGAAATCTCCCCAGGAGCACTGCCTACCCTCTGGTACCAGATTATCGGATTGGGGGAGGGGGAGCAGGGGGAGGTATGGAAAGCATATGCACAGTAAATGTCAAAATGGCACAGGGGAGGTGCTTGACCATAGAGGCCTGTCAGTCTAAACTGGAAAGGGATCAATTGGCTAGAGAGGGTGGACCCATCAGAAGCCCACTAAAGGTTGAGAAGGTGATTGGTTATTACAGAAAACTTCCTGGCCCATCCCAAGGCCAAGAAAACATAACCCAGTTTAATAAAGAAGCGCGTGCTTGAGCTCTCTCTTGCTCTCTCTCTGTCTCTCTTTCTCTCTCTCTCTCTCTCCCCCCCTCCCTCATCCCTCTCCCCCTCCCACCCCTCTCCCTCTCGCTCCCCACCCTCCACTCCCCTCCAAGGAACCAGTGCATGGCCCATTCATTCACACATGCTGTCCGTAACCATGTGGCCCTAGCATCCACGCGGAATCCAAACAGGCCCCAGGCGGAGGCCTGGGTAGAGCAGTGCAGCCAGGAACAGCACTGTGCCACCTGGATGGGGACTGAGACAGCCTAGCGACTGCCTGGGCCCCAGAGGACTGAGCTTTACTACGAAACAGAAACTGGACACTGGCCTTTGTTTTGGCCTTGGTGAAGAACATGGTTAGGTTTTTTCCATGACAGGACAGACAGAGATGGGACACAGAGACAGCCATCCATTTCTACCCAAGTAAATCTTGACACACCACCATCTCCCATGCACTGATCCCTGAAGTGCTTTCCTTGGGATCCCGTGAAAGAACCCCACTTCCGCCAGCTACGTTACCTTGCTAAATTCGGTTCTCACCTTTGGGTTTTCTGTTGGTGGTTTGTTTGTTTTTTTTAATGCGTCAAATTAATAAAGCCTCATTTGTCAGCTCCATTCCTGAAGGAGAGAAAATGCTGACAGAACTTTCCCTTATTCTTTATTATTACTTTTTGTCCTTGCCCACTTATTTTAGGTCTGGTCTGATTATCAGGTTGTAGACTAGTTTACTTTCTTCTCTGTAAATCCCCCAGTTTCCCTTTTAGCCTCAGCAGTTAGTTAGCACCTTATTAAAGCTGCTTCCTCAGAGAGCACAGCCGCAAGTTATGTGCATGGGTCTTCAGGGGCTGGGTAGCTGAGGACGTTTGGATTGGTCCTCCTCCCTGTTAACCCTGGATTATCTCCTGCTAATGGAGGTCATTCAGTTTCCTTTTAGGGCCACAATCAAATATAATTTATTTAATGACAGGCTTTTGGTTAAAATTCATCTCTTTCCTGGCAAAATTGAGTTTTATTTTATACTATATAACCTTAGGAAAATAGTCCAAGTTTAAAAAGTCAATTTGGAGCAAATGCTTGGATTTATTTTTTTTTCCCTAAAGAAGATACTCGTTTATTTTCCTTAAAAGTCAAACCCTCAGGCATAGGAAGCACCACAGGACAAGCGGCTTGTTTTGCTGTTCTTCTGGAATCCCGAGAGCTTGGAGCAGAACTTGGCCTGTGCTGCGCAATCAGCAAATGTTTAAATGGGTAAAAGGACTCACTGCTCAGGAGCAACGGCTTTTACTAACTGTGGCTTTGGTTGGTCAAGTTCTGTGATCTTTTAAAGCCTCAGCTTCTTCATCAGGAAAACGATCATATAGAATAGTAAGCATTTCATGGCATTATGATGTTGAATAAATGCAATTATGCATGTCAGATACTTAGCTTAGTGCCTAATTAATTACCTTGTACAAATATTCAGTAAATTTTAGCTTCTGTTATTAGTTATACTAAAGGGAAATAGATTGTATTTTTAAAGTTTCACAAAACAATGACAAAGTTTCCAAACTGTCCACTGTGAATCTATTGATGGGTTTCATGGAATGTTTCGGCAGAGGTCTTGGTCAGATGGTTGCCTGGGAGACAGTCTGATTTCCAGGATGCTTTTAGAAGCTCCAGTTGCTCCTTGGTTCCTGGTTGTAAAATCACTGCGTGATTTTCAGGAGAAGAGATACTAGATATCTGGGGCTGAAGGTTGGAGTTAGTAAACGTTGTCTTCGCATAAGAGATTTGAATAGGACATTTGAATGGAAAAGTAAACACGTTTAGGGAGAAAACATTGATAATTAACTGATCTAGGAACTGATTACTTTGGGAATATATCTTTAAATATTTAGATAAAACTTTCTCTGACCAAAACCTGACTTTTCCTGTGTTCTCTGGCCAGGAAATGTGCTTCCTTGCACCTGTAGAATCACCCAGAATCCCGCTGCACTTACTCCACTCTAGCATGATTGAAAAACATCCCATTTGGTTTATTTAAGACAGAAATGTGATCTGGAGATAAAAAATTATTCTGAAAGACAGACTTTAAATGAGATACTTTTCTTATCTTCCAGGGCAAAGGTATCTAGCCTATAATACTGGGGAAGAAGTCAGACAACAAGAAATAGCTTTCTGTGAGGCCTTCTTTCTTCACGCAAGAAGGAAGAAGTCAATCCTGCAGGTTCCGCAGGGGACACTGAGGGTGTCAAGAAAAACAACATTGAAGATTAAAATATAAAATTAGCCCTGGCCGCGCGGCTCAGTTCGTTGGGTGCTGTTGTTCCCTGACGCCAGACGGCCACGGGTTTGACGCCCAGTTGGGGTGCATATGAGAAGCGGCCGATTGAGGTTTCTCTCTCACGTAGATGTTTCTCTCTCTTCCTCTCTCTAAAATCAATAAGCATACTTTTTAAATTAAATATGTCCCTTAGTTATAAATTTTCTTGAAATGTAATAACCTAATCAATCCTTGGAAATCATCCCTCTAGATGTAAAAATGACTGTTTATTAACAAGGGTTTTGTTCAAACAGAAATTGCCAAATGCCCTCTGGACTTGACTTGTTTTTTTGACATAGACTTTAGTCCGCCCTCATTGTGCTGTTACATTCGGTTGAAACCGCAGGGGAACATTTTGTTCTCTTCGTGCCAACCGAATGTCACTAAGGATACCACGAGGAATAGCTTAACTCCTTTCTGAAGAACAGGGCCCATCAGGCAGCTGCATGTGTGCAGAGCTGCCAGGCCCTGGGCTTGCAGTGCAGCGTGGGGCCGCAGTCAGACACACTGGGGGGCTCTACCAGAATGATCTCATTCATTCATTCAAGCACTTATGCTCTTCGGCAGCTAACCCCCGAACATCTAGTTCCTGTGCTCCAGGCTCGGAATGTAACCCTTCCAAAGAACGGTCTCTGCCTCCTCGGTGCTTATGTTCTAGTGAGTAGTTAGTTAAAAAGGAAGAAAAGGTTAATACCTAAGTCATTTATTCAGCAAATATTTTTAAAATGACCCCTGTGAGCACCACACCAAGCCCTGGGATACAGCAGGGAATACAAAAGACACAGTCCTTGTGCCAGCAAGCATTTTTGTAGGGGAGAGGCTGACATGAAGCAGCGTATAAATAAATAGAGGATTTTATTTCAAACCCTGATAACAGCTGTGATGCTGCTGTGACAGTGTAATGTGAGATGGGGTAGAAGTGGGGGTGGCTCCTGAGTCTTTCTGGGTCATAATAATTTTACCAACAAAGTGGGAAAAGTGACACCTGCCCTGCATGTCCACTCGCCTCATCTGGCCTCACTAGGGAGGAAAAAATGTGCGTGAAAAACCTCTAAAGTCTAAGTGAAAGACACTCTAAAGTCACAAGAATGGTGTTAGTGTTTGCAGCTAGTGGGGACCCAGAGGGACAAACAGGGGCACAGGAGCCTCCCCAAGTCCTGAGAGCCACCCTCTGCCTCATGGGGGACCCTGCCGCCTCCTTCACGTTTTGGGTGTATGAGCCGAACTGTTATACTGAGTTCAAATGAAGTCACACGGTTTTGTCATTTATTTTTTAATTAATTCAATACATTTATAGAAAATGAAGCTGTAAGACTTATTTTAAGCAATGATGTGTTTGGAAAACCTTTGTAAGGATTGTCAGTTCGCCACAGCACCCCCCGCCCCCAAGCCAATAGGGACAGCTGGTGGTTGCTAAAATATGTTTTGCTAACTTAGACAATTTTCCCTGCAAAGGAGAAATCATTTTATCATCTAATGGTGTCTGAATAGTGAAATGTGTGTGTATGTTGTGTATTGTGTACAAACTTACTGAAAAGGATTGGGAAAAGTTGTTATTTCATTAAGCAAATAATGGAGTAGAGTGTAGTTCTCTGCGGATTTAAATATTTTGTGTCTGTTGATATAACTGAAATGGGATTCACTTTTCCCTCTTAAGGCAAATTTGAGGATTCCCCGGACTGGTCTGAGCACTGAGAGACCGGTGACTCCGGTCCAGGCCTAGAAGACGACATGCTGGCGAGACACACTGACCGGCAAACCCAACCCTGCCTTTCACAGGGATTCTCTTTTGACTCCTCTTTGTAGTTTAAAGACTTTTCCCCCAAGTAGATACAAAGCCTGGGCTTTAGATGTACAAGTTAGACGAGGCGAGCAGCTAATAACATGCATTGCGTGCATCTCACGTGTTGGCGGCTATCCGAGGTGGCACATTATGTTTTCTAATAAACGAAAATTTTACTTGGGTGTTTTAAATTATCGAGATAGCTTAATTTTCTATACTTTTATCGCTGTTACTCCCCCTGGCTTGCTTTCTGTGTCGTGCTCATCGCAGTCAGTGCTGTTGCAGACTGTGGCCTGGCAGGCACCACACGAAGCCCGCGTCCAAGGGGTGGACGCTGGAGCCACTACTTTGGGGGAGCTGAACTGAGCTGGGGGACAAAGCCACCTGTATGACAGGCCCTGGACGCTCAACTGTACGCCTCTGAACGTAGGAGTGAAAAGAGGGGATAGATTGCTGGTAGTTAAGAGTGGAGATTCCCAGATCAGTCAAAACATGTACGTAAATGTGACCCTCAACACAAAACTGCCAGCCTTTAATTTTGCAAAGTCATTGCTGAAACGATCAACTTTTTAACTTCATTAAAGAAATATTTTGACATGGAAAGAATAAAAAAGACATAACACCAAAACAAAAAACACCTAAACCTACTTAGTTCAGTTTCGTGACAACCCCACTACATTATCCTTATTTTTTTTTAAATTCTGGCACTAGCAAAAATGTTATCACGGAATGGCATTTGGGAAACACTGGCCCGAATGAGGCTTCGCCAAGAGAGGGGGCGTCGCCCGGGCCTCGAGAGAGACGCGCAGGGAGACAGACTTGAGTGGACTGAGTAGCAAGAGGAGCTGCCTAGAGGCCGTAACGCGTGGGGCCCAGGGCAGGGGTGATGAGCGGAACTGAGAAGAACAGTGTGAGATGAAAGTGACGTTGGAGGGCGGGACAGTTTCAAACCCAGGAGAAGTTTATATTGGCAGTAAAATACAACACAGAGCCACTGAAGTCTTTGAGCCTCAGAACACGAAAATGTCACGTCGAAAGATGCATCTGGTAGCGGACTGTATCACGAGTTAGGGAGGTCACTGTTGCTCTTCTATGAACTGTAAATGCGCGACGCCAAGAACTGGCGAATGGGTACAAAAGTAGGGGAAAGGACAAGGTCAAGAGACTTAGAAGAAAGAAACAATAGGACTTGGTGACACATATAAATATAAGAGGAATAAAAATTACAGGCGCAGATAGTTTAGGGGGATCCCATGCCTTTGTCAGGGGCCTGGTGAAGAGGTCTGCCTTACCAGTAACTGAATGCACAAGTTGGCAAAACACTGCCCTTCCTTGTATTTTGAGATGCTAACAGAACATTATATAATATGCTCTTACTTTCTCCCCAACATTAGGAAACCATGGCACATGATTAGAAAATTATGGGATGTGAGAGGAATGATTCCAAAGTAGGGTGCACTTCAGAGCGGAATTGAAACAGCCGTGCGGCGGTCCACACTGAAAACTGAGCTTCGTTTTCTGTGAATGTGTCTTTTGTCCATTGTTGTATCCCCAGAGCCTAATTCATAATTGGTGTATAACATATTTGTTTAAAAACGAGTGGCGGATCCAGTAGTGTGGGGTCTTATACTGTGTAACACAATCTTTTATCGCCGCATCCCTTAGAGTGGACAGAGAGAATTCTATCTCGATATCACAAAATCATTCTAGTAGGAGAAATCATATGCCGTTAACTAAACTAGAATCAGTGTGACCCTAATGACCTTGGCACAAAATTCAGGCAAAGTTCTCTTTGTGCTGACACTATTGAGACTTTCTGTACCTTGTGATATAACCAAATTCCACTGGAATGAGCCTTAAATGAAAACATTGCTGGTCTTGTAAATATGAACAAAGATTAATCTTTTTGAGATATGACGAGAATTCTTCCAGTCAGAGGCAATCCAGGAGCGGTGCCTCAGAAAAACGAGGGCCCGGGGCTAGTGGGTAATATTTGAGGCTGGAGAGGCTGGAATTTAGCAATGGGAAACCACTGTGGAATTTTTAAAAAGGAATGAGACATGAGGTTTAAATTTTAAAAAGTACTTGTGATAGCTACTATTGGGAGCTTGAACAAGGGTGGAGATGGCAAAAAGTCAACACATTTGAGAGACTGAGAAATAAAAGCATGACACACAGATTTCTGGCTGTACAGTTGGTGGGTGTTGCTGATGATTCTGAAGTAAAGAATCCTGGGGCAGGACCAGGTTTTTAGGCAGAGTGGGAAGATTTCAATTCAGTTTTGGACAGTTCGAGTTTGATGGGAGGGCCTCCAGACATTCAACACTGTGGGAAAGAAGGGCAAGCTGAAGGAAACAACATTGCAGGTCCATCTGAGGAGCACTGAAAAAGATGGCTGAATTAAAATTAATGTAAGCAGCCCTGGCTGGTGTGGCTCAGTGGATTGAGTGCTGGCCTGCAAACCAGAGGATCACCGGTTCAGTTCCCAGTCAGGGCACATGCCTGGGTTGCGGGCCAGGTCCCCAGTAGGAGGCACGTGAGCAGCAACCACGCATTAATGTTTCTTTCCCTCTCTAAAAATAAATAAATATATTTTTTAAACTAAATAAATAAAATTCATGTAAGGAAAAGCTTTTCTTTATTCAAATACAGGAACACTTCTATTCACAATAGTAACAAGAAACAAAACATTCCAGAGTAAACCCAATTAGAAATGTGAAAAACCTTTATGAAATACTTTAAAACCTCACTTAGGGGCATTAAAGAAAAATTTAATAAATGAGCAGTGGGTACATACCCACTGAACAGAACACTGCTGCGCTGCGGGGGGGATATACGTGGCGCAGATACTGTGGGAGACCCTGTTCCTTGGTGCTAAACGTGTAACTCAGCAACTCCACTCCTAGGTTTACAAGAGCAATAAAATGGATGTCTACACAACAGCTTGTACAACAGCATTCTTCAGTGTCCAAAGACAGAAACAGCCCCCATGCCCATCCATTGGTAAATCAATAGAGAAAATATGGTATATTCATATAATGGACTATTACTCAGTCATGAAAAGGAACAGATTCATACTATAACATGAGTGAACTTTAAAACATGCTAAGCATGTTTTAAAAAGAAGGCAGTCACAAAATGCCATATATTTTACGGTTCCATTTATTATATACGAAATGTCCAGAACAGGCAAATGCGCAGAGACCTGAAGATTAGTGGGCACCTTGGACTGGCGGGAGTTGAGGCTTAATGAGTATGACTGCTAATGGGTTTCTTTGGGGGATGATGAAAAAGTTCTAAAATTGATTGTGGTGGTGGCTGTTCAACCCTGTGAATATATGAAAAATGATTGAATTATGTACATCAAATGGATGAATTTTGTAATATATGAATTATATCTTGATAAAGCTGTTACATATAAAGATACACTAAGTGAAACAGTTGTAGAACAATGTGCGTTATGTTAATATATTAATATATCAATATTAATTCATATATTAATATATTATATATTAATTATTAATATATTTTGTAAATAATAGATTTAAAGGTTGATAACAAAACACGTTATTCTTAAAAATTAGCAAAATTCGTGAAGCAATGTAAAAGAGACATCAGAGCTCATTCCTTTGACATAGTAGCTTTAATCATGTAACAGATCTGGTAGCAAAATTTCTTAACAGTAATTGATACTACCTCATGAATAAGGTAACAACAATAGCATTTATTGCATTCTTTCTATATGCCAATATTTTGCTAAATCCTTAACATACATACATGTTGTCATTTGTTTTTCACAACGCCTAATGATGACCCAACATACCAAAGTTTATTTACATTTACAAAATTGTATTATTTACCAGAATATGAAAAATACCAGTTTCTTTTGTTGTTAGTAATAGCTGAAAAGGTAAATACCATAGGTCTTCATTTGAATTTGCATTTATGTGATTTTAAGCATTTATAAGAGCATATTGATAAATCCAGCTCTGTGTGTTTAAGTAAGATTTTAAGCTTGAACTAAAACATTTTATATTTGTTATAGTTGATTCCCAGTTGGAGGAGAAAACACTTTTTAGTTACTTGACAATTTTTTGTTTAATCTAGTACTAAATTTAAAAGGCAGTCATTGGCAAAGATAATTTTTAGAATTTTTCCCATTGTAAATAGAGACTGCTGTCTCACTCCGTTTGGGCGGCTATAACAAAATACCGTAGGCCGCATGGCTTGAGCAGTGAACGTTTATTTCTCACAGCTCTGGAGGCTGGAAGGCCTAAGACCAAGGAGCCAGCAGGGCTGGTTCTTGGTGCGGGGGCCTCTCCCTGGCCAAGTGAGAGCAGGCTCTGTTGTCTCATCTTATAAGGACCCTGATCCCGTCATCGGAGCCCCAGTCTCAGGACTTCATCGAACCTATGGCCCTTTCAAAGCCCCACCTCCAAATCCCATCACACTGTGGATAGGGCTTCAACATATGAATAGACCGGGGAGAGTGGGGGGCGGGGGGGGGGGGGACTGGGGGAGGACACAGTTTAGTCCATAGCAACTAGCCATGGTGAAAATCTTGTCCATAAATGCTAACCCTAGCATTTCTTGTTTGTTTTTAGTATTATGTGCCAAGAACCTTGCAAAGAAAGACTTCTTCAGTAAGTAAACACCTATTTTTGCTCTCCTACAATACTAATATTTTCACATATTTCTGAATTTTAAACTCGTTTTTAAAAAAAAAATAGGGTGTATTCTCCTAAAATCCTGCCTGCTACTGGATGGGAATCCATGGTCTGATAAACTTCATTTCCTAGTTGACTACAACAGACTCCTTAGCTCCAAGGTACAGAATTTATAACTCACACAAGAAAAACCATCTCTCTTCCCCCGTTTCAGCCACACCCTGTTTTCTTGGCCCACCCATTAATACGTTGCTGTGTTGTTGTGTGTGGATAGTGTTCTCAGCTCAAATACAGATGGGACAGTTTTCTATAAAATAGCTGGGTGTAAGTAAAATTGTTAGTCAAATTTTATACATTAAATTGCATTTTTAAAGCCTGGTTATTAAAGGAATTGTAAAAAACAGAGGATCCTTTTCTAAAGAAAAAAAAAATCATCCCTGTATCGCTTCTCAGCCTTTTGGCGAAGATCAAGTGTAGGAATCATCCCTAAACTCAAGGCATTCGCCTGCTCTGAAGTAGGCGCTGCAGCTTGGAAATCTTCCCCGTCTCCCCGGCCCTCACAGAGCACTGCCCAGTGCTTACTCATCACACTTTAAAGATGAAGGAACCGAGGCTCACGGGCTTCCCTCGGGCAACCAGGGAGTTCCAGAGTGCTGGCTTACATCCAGGTCTGTCTCTAAAGCCCTTATCTTGCCCCTCTCTGACCTTAGAAACCGTCTGATTCATTCAGGAACCTAATTTAATACTTGCTTCCAGAGATAAAATGGGCAAAGTCAGAAAACAAGGTTTCTAAGTATGATTTTTTTAGAAAGTATAAATATAATGAATTATAGACAGGTTTTCCTCCATTTAATTATCCACACTTAGCGATCATCAAAACAGGGAATTTGAATTCAAGCCTATTTTCATAGTTTTCTTTAAGCCCAGTTTTCTTTTCTAGCCTCTGAAAATCTGAGAGTGACATCGTACTGGGTTGCCTTTCTTAGAAAGCTAAATAGATCGTAACTGTCCTTAAATAAGAGGGGGGGAAATCTACCAGGGTAATCTTCTTTACCACACTAGAGGATCTTGAAGCTCTGTTCGCCTGCAAGACTGTTCTAATGTCGCATCAGTAGGTCTGTAGTCTCACCCAGGCATGGCTGTCCCCTTTCTGCAGGACTCCCTGACCCCTTTGCAAAGGTTGTTGTGGACGGATCTGGGCAGTGCCACTCAACGGACACTGTGAAAAACACGTTGGACCCCAAGTGGAACCAGCACTATGACCTGTGAGTTGGATATTCTGTAAGCCATTTGGGGAGCGGCAGGAAAGTCTGTATCTAGCTTTTAAGAGAAGCATTTCATTTTTTTTTTTTTTAAAGGATTTCTAACTTGTTATTGATAGCAAAAGTAGATGGCCAAATAAATCCTACCTAATTTTAGAATTCATATACTTGGAAGTTCCTGTGTTTGACATTTTTATAGATTATTATGGTTTGCTTCTGTTACTTGTGACCTTCTGTAACTTTTCAGTCTTTTGGCCACTCCAGCTGAGAAAAGGGCCATGGTTGGGTCTCCCTATGCTACTTTTTTTGTTTGTTTCAGTGAAACCCTAAACCTGGTTTTAGATTTTTTACTTTAAAAATACATTATACATACTTATTATGCAAATACTATTGCATATATTTCTGTTGTTTTTTTTAATTCTGTTTTTTAGCACAAATAAATTTTCCGTAAGAGAAAATATACTTTGGTATGGTTGAATGTATATAAACCTGTTACCATCAGACAATTTCTTACATTTTTCATAAAACTGATTGCACTTTGAAAACCATTTTATATGCACCTATGTTTTCATGTCCCTGCTAAGAAATTTTTGTCAAAGTAATACTGCATGATTATTGGCTTTTTATTAACCAGATTGTACTGGATTTGGGTGGGACTTTTAATCGTTGGGTTCTAAAACGCACTTTCAGCTGCACGGAGGCACCGTAAGGGGCCCAGGAAGTGCTTGTCAATTCTTGCCGCGAAAGCCCCGCTCTGTGGCTGACTTGTGTAAGAGTAAGTCGGGGGCAGTGGGGGTGCGGTTAATGTCTGAGTTAGTACCCATTCGTGTTCTTTGGATGGATCTTTGGGTTTATTAGGGAGTCCCCTGCTGTAAACTAGTGTTCAGTAGTAAGCCTAGCCCTGGCCAGGTGGCTCAGTTGGTTGGAGCATCATCCTGTACACCAAAGGGTTAGGGGTTCAGTTCCTGGTCAGGGCACAAAACTCGGCTGCAGATTCCATCCTCGGTCAGGAAACATACGGGAGGCAACGGATTGATGTTTCTCTCTCACATCGATGTTTCTCTCTCTACTCTCCCCCTCTTTTGTCTCTCACCAACCCTCTCCCCCTCCCCCTCCTTCTTCTCCCTCTCCCTTTCTCTCGCTCTAAAATCAATAGACATATCCTCAGGTGAGGATTTTTTTTAAGCTAGTAAGCGTAACATTGCTGGGAACTTATGAATCATGTCATCGTCCTTTGGATCTAGTAAAATATAGTAAATCTCTGTTATAAGATTATTACTTTATATGGTTATCTACAGTTGCTTCTTATGTAACTGCTTGTGGCTCTTTTCCGTGCCCATCGAAGTTAGCAGACATCTGCTTACTGAGGGCCTGCTTCGTGTGGCATATGGAACCGACATTATTTTTCAAAGATTCTTCTGTACTCACAGGTCAATGAGGTAAAATCTCAGTGGGCTATCCTAATTCAGAAATACAATTTAAAGTGAGTTTGCACGTTGTTTTTAGATATGTCGGGAAAACTGATTCTATAACCATCAGCGTGTGGAACCACAAGAAAATTCATAAGAAGCAGGGAGCCGGCTTCCTGGGCTGTGTGCGGCTGCTCTCCAACGCCATCAGCAGGCTGAAAGACACCGGATGTAAGAACCAAACGCTTTCCTGCCTCCTAATGCAACTGGAGAAGGCTTATGAGGCATCATTTTTTTTCTTTTAATACTGAATACAGAATTCTGCCCTCTTCCTTGGTTAACATTTCCCTGGGTTAAGTTTTGAATTGTTTGTTTGCAGACCAGCGTTTAGACCTATGCAAACTGAATCCATCAGATACTGATGCAGTTCGTGGCCAAATAGTGGGTAAGAACTTTCTCATCTGTATAAAGAGACGCTTTTACAGAACTTAACATTCAGCTCGCATCACTGAGAAAACATATACAAGCACTGACGTGGTGACATGCTTCAAAGGACAAGCCACATATGGGGGCCATCTCTTCAGCACTAAAAAGTCTGATCTTGTGTGGTTTTTATTATCCTATCTAAATCTCTTCAACCAATCATTCAGAGTTGAGTTAAAATGACTAAGGTACAAAAGGACTTAGGGTTATAATTTTAAATGTCATTTTAATCATCACATAATGAATAATTAATTTGTCATTGTATTATCCAAAGGTAGATGATAAGAATGGTGGCTGTATATGCAAGAGTTGAGAAATAATTTCTTCAGAAAAACCCATCATATATGTAAAAAGCAAAAATGATTTTGAAGACTTCCGTGTAATAAGATTTTATAGAGTTAGAGGATTGAATTATTTTAAATGAACAAATAAAATGTGCTAACGTTACAGAGTGTCAACTGTGGGATTCCCTTGGAAGTGATTGATCTGTTAAGTAGCCCATTGTATTATGCACCCCATTTTTATTTGCATTTTAGGGTAACTCTAAAACGCTCTGTGCTGATTATATGCATTGCAAGGAATCAAAGAAAATGTAATATTTCAGCAGCACACCAGAATGACCCCAAATCTTTTAGATATTGTCTTATTTAGACTTGATCCAAGATAAATGAACAGTAGGTATGCACCCTAAAAACTATCGTAATGAAAAAGTTCTCACTGAGTGCTTTTCTGTTTGTGATTTCTTCCTTTCTTGGTGGAGGGAAAAATGAATAACTGGGAACAACTTTATAAATGTCTTCATTGTTCACAATAGCAACTGACAATAAGCTTTTGGGTTCACCTAGACTTCACAGTAATGAAAGTGCTCTCTGTGTCCTTATTAACCATAAGTCAAAATCTCTGTAAAGGATAAGGTGACTGAGAGGAAGTTAATACTGTGTTCTGTTATGTTTATGGAGAGTACGAAAAACACAGCCCCTCTTTTCTGCTCCACACTTACCAGGAATGTTCCAGGCAATATGTGGTGACATGCAGCTACTGGCATAACATGCTTCATGCTTGAAAGCTTAGGAATCTATGTGTGTGTGTGCATGCACATGCCTCGCTTTTAGAAAACAATGTTGTGCATAAAGTATGCATTCGCAACGGCTCGCTGTGATTGCAGTTGTATAAAATACCACTGGATTTTAATGCAAGGCGTTCTTTTCTGTTTTAGTCAGTTTACAGACACGAGACAGAATAGGCACTGGAGGGTCTGTGGTAGACTGCAGAGGACTGTTAGAAAATGAAGGGTACGTATCCCCGTGGCGGCGCCCGCTGAGCTCTCTGCTGCCGTGGGCTCTCACTCTCTGTGCAAGTGTCCTTCCCACCTCTTTCTGGGCTGAATGCTTGAGATGCAGGAAAGGCCTTGGGGGTAAAACTGGCATCAGTTTCCTCGTTTACAAAGGAAGCTGTAAAGACTGGTGGGGTTTGGCCCAAAAGACTCAGGATCCAATTTAAAGAGGTTCCCACTGGCCAAAGATAAAACAGTTTGAGCATCAGTAAGGATTATA
Organism: Mormoops blainvillei; assembly: GCA_004026545.1. Classification (NCBI taxonomy): domain Eukaryota; kingdom Metazoa; phylum Chordata; class Mammalia; order Chiroptera; family Mormoopidae; genus Mormoops; species Mormoops blainvillei. The sequence goes on from PVJD01001339.1 coordinate 76,160, forward strand.
ACTAATAATTTGATGCACATCAAATCTGTTAAAAATGAATGTTAAGTGTCCATCATGACACGGGGAGAGAAAAAAAACTCTAAAACACTTTTAAAAAACCCTGAAAACTCTCATTGGTCACTGTCACAATTTTGTGATCCCCAATGAATTAATGAAGCTGGGTGATAATTATAGGTAATCTGACATTTCCTCTTGGAAATCCGGGGGACAGGAGAACATGTTGGACAATCCCAAGGGGACGCAACCAGCACCATCTGGATGGGGGCGCCCGGTAGAGGGTAGAGGACAGCCCAGTGTCTTCACAAATACGTGTTAGAAAAATAAAAACTCACAAGAGAGTCAGAGAACCTAGGAATTAATCATTAAAGATGTAAGAGGCAAACCTACTGAATGCGATGTGTGGACCTCACTTGGATCCTGATTGAGACAATTGACTGGAGAAATTGAACACTGACTGGCATTTGATGATCTTTAAAAAATTAATGTACATTTTTTAGGCACGATCATTATCATTAAGATAAAAAGTCTTTATCTTCTAGAGGTATATGCTGAAATATTTAAGGATGAACTGGGAAATTGTTGGGATCGGTGTCAGAATAGTTCAGAGCAGAGGAGGAACTGGAAGAGTAGCCACGAGGCGGTCACTGTTGGAGCAGAGCGATGAGTCCGGGAGGTCCCCCTCCCAATCTGTGAATACATTTGAAATACTTCACAGTGAAATGTTTTCTAAAAGTGCTTGCTTATAAGGGCAAATAGCCTATTTGGGTAAATTGTCTTCAAGATTGCTCGAGGGGTGAAGATTTATGCGAAAGAGTACTTAAAGTCATTGCAGCACTTTATGGAACCAGGAGTTTTATTATAGAGGAAAGTCAAAAGGAAAATGGAGTATTTGGATTTGACTTTAAATAAAACAAAAATGAAACCTCATTTCCTGAGCTCCTTAGAGCCCAAGGACGGTGGTTTGCCGTCAGTCAGCTGTCCCCGCGGATGAAATCCCGCAGGTGGCTGTGATGGCCCTTTCCTGTGCCTCCCTCTGGCCACTTGTTCCTATGAAAAGCCTATTTAAATAGGGCAGGATGAATCTTATGAAACTAAGCACTTGGGACACTGTAAATTGTTGAAGAAAAGCAGAATAAGCGGATGTGAGAGCACCGCGCTGAATGTTCAGGCCCCGCCCGCGCCGGGCGCCCACCGTGCTGTGCTCTGCCCCTTTCAGAACCGCGTATGAAGACTCGGGGCCCGGGCGGCCGCTCAGCTGCTTCATGGAGGAGCCCGCCCCTTACACGGACGGCACCGGGGCTGCTGCGGGGGGCGGGAACTGCAGGTTCGGGGAGTCCCCCGGTCAAGATCAACGACTTCAGGCACAGCGACTTCGAAATCCCGAGGTCCGAGGGTCCCTCCAGACGCCTCAGAACCGACCACACGGCCACCAGTCACCAGAACTGCCTGAGGGCTACGGTGAGAGACTCTGTCCCGCTGTCCTGGGCATCCTCTGCGATGTTTCAGGGAGCTTTGAGTTTTTAAGGCTTTTTTAGTAACCCATGCGTGCCTTGACGGCTCTTTGCAGAGCTGTGTGTATGATGCTTGTGTCGGTGTAGGGACGAGTGACCGGAAAAAGATGGTGATAAATCTCCTCATCACAAATTTGTCAGCAGTCGTACCAGCCTCCCAGTGTAGCAGTGGCATGAACGTTTTAGGCAAATGAATAACCAAGAAAATTAGGATGGCGCCTGGGTAGCTGAGGGTATTTGTAGTGCTCTGGAATTTGAATGTGGAAAGGACAGCGTTGGGTAAGAGTGAAAAGAAGGGGTCATTGGACAACCCCAGAGGGAGAACCCAGTGAAGGAGGAATGTGGTGTAGATGTGGCAGATCATTCCAGAAGGAAGAGCAAGTGGAGGTAATAGAAGTCAAGGTAAAGTTGGCGCCGAGGTGTTGGGTACACAAACAGAGGCCAGTCCCGGCGCGGGCTAAGGAGAGCACCGGCCCCCAGGCATCACCCAGAGGAAGGAAGACGGGCCCAGACGCTCGCACGGGGCTTGCGACATGAGGAAGCCTGGCAGAAGCTAGCCGCTGCCCTTCCCGTTCCTTTTCTGGGTGACTTTAAGCAGTGTTGGAAAGGAGCGTAGACTCGGTGCTTAGAGAACTGGTTGGAAACTCTCCTTGGAATTGAATTTAACTAACTGTAGCCCCCAATTTCTCGTGCAGAACAAAGAACAACAGTACAGGGGCAAGTTTACTTTTTGCACACGCAGACTGGAGTTAGCACGTGGCACGACCCTCGGATACCAAGGTAGGTTTCTAAACTGCGCTCCAGAGCCCGCTTTCCGGTGGCTGTCCGGGCCCCCTGACAGTGTCTGAGAGAGCCCCTTGGGTTGGAAGATGTAAACTTGGGCGAGTGGCAGTGCAGAGGGGATGCCTGCCGTGGGGTCTTGGCCTCAGGCTCTCGGGGTGAGTCCCAGCTTTGCTACCGCCCCCAGACCCTCCACCTGGTCAGGTGGCAGCTGCTGGAACCAAGGGTCCTTTAGAAAGCGGTCCCGAATCTGGAAACCAGATCACACAACCAAAAAAGGCCTCACCCTTCCAAGACGTGTTCTCACTTTAAACTACAACTATTAATGGATGAAATGATAGGGCTTCTGGGATTTTCTTCAAGTAGTTGGGGCGAGGCAGTGACTATAGGGTATATCTGAAACAGGCTGACAATGACTTGACAGTCGTTAAAGCTGATTATTCATTGTGGTTTCTCTGCTTTTTTATATGCTTAAATTTTTCCATAATAAAGCATTAAAAAGGAAATATAAAGACTCTGTCACCCTTTCTGTCTTCTACTTTACTGTCCCTATTGCCTCAGTCCCTCGGGGACCATTCCTGGGGGACATGAAGCTTTTCTGTACGCATTCCTTCTACAAGGCCATACGTCTGAGCCCAGGTCAGAGAGTGCCCCACCCCACCCGTAGCAGAATGGTGTTTCTTTTTTCTTTGCTTTGCTTTTCTGTTAAAATTCTTTTTTATTCAGAATAGCATTACTACCTAATAACATTTTTTAGTAATGCTCATTTCCTTTTTATTCATAATTTGTTTCATCTGAGAACAAGCCTCCTGCCTTTGATTTTCCAGTCTGTCTTAAAGATTCAGTGTCTATAATTAGAATGGAACTATTACATGCAAATGGATTAGGTGTCTCTTCAGTGGCCACCGTCAGAAATGTCAGGCTTTTGTGCTAATTAGACAAGCATCTTGGTCACTAATGCTGTGCTCCCATATGACTGTGGATTGCATTGAAATAATTAATCAGGAGGTTGGAATTAGAAACAGTTACTTAACAAAGCCAACGAAAACTCGGGACCGCCTCCGCCCGGTGCAGCAGTTTAGAATTGTGAGATTCCAAATGCACGTACTACATCCCCGTCAGCTTTCGAGATCATGCGCCGTCTGGGCCTTTTCATTCACGAAGGAACCTTCCTGACCTTGAGCACGTCAGTGAACTCGTGGATCAGACAGTTCTCCCGCAGCATTCAGGTGCTCCCTGTGACCCCGGCCCTCTTTGGTATAAGAAGTCCTGTTCCCTGGGTAGACCACGCTCCCTCTCGTGGTTCTAGGCTCTGAAAGTTTCGCTTTTATCTCTTGGATTTTGCTGCCACTTGCAGCACAGAGGCCTGGATTCAGTGGGAGTTTGGTGTAAGTAGCACCGTGACTGTCCCTCTTAGCAGAACTGGGACGTGGCCACATTGATGGGGACTCCCATGGTCCCTCTTGCACAAGTGTTGGTCGTATGCCTCCATGCTCAGATGGACAACCCTCTCTGTGTCTTCCATTTTGGTAGAGACCTTAACAGTGTGAATTGTGATGAACTTGGACCACTGCCGCCAGGTTGGGAAGTCAGAAGTACAGTTTCTGGGAGAATATATTTTGTAGATCATAATAACCGAACAACCCAGTTTACAGACCCAAGGTTACACCACATCATGAAGTAAGACTTTTACACAATCTTTATTGACTTCTTACATTTATCATTTAATGTGTTCTACTAATATTTTTCTTACCTGCTGTATTGTGTGTTAGTGGGGAATAAGCAAACGATGACAGCTGTTTGGTGGGCACTTGCCTGTTTAAACTCTCAGGGTAGCTGGGGCAGCACGGAGCCCCGTCTTGCTGCTGTGGCCACCCTCCTCTTGCCTGCAGCCAAAGTTAAAGTCCCCGAGATGGCAGGGCCAGGCAGGTTCACTGGTGAGGCTTCCACAGCCAGCCCTGTGGTGAACTGCATGGCTCTCGGGCGACAAGAGGAAAGGGAGGCTTCCCTAGTGCCCGCCCTTCCCAGCCTGGGAGGGCTGCCGCGGTCAGCCCTCCCGTGCCTGTCACTCCCCGGTGACCGGGACTCGGGAATTGTCTTGGCCCCACACTGCGCTCTAGGTTTATTGTATTCTCAGAGCCGAAGAGCCCTTATGGCTCTTCTCACTGACAGCCGACACTGATAGCGAAACCTGAACAAGACAAATGCCACTTTGTCCCTCTGCTGGCCCTCGTCCTTTTATTTTACTGAAATTTTCCTTTTAATGAGTGGGCTCAGCAACCTGTTGGTTCTGAAACTGAGGAGTGGTCGCCATCAGATCCCACCGAGCCGTTTGCTCTCGTGCATGTTGCCTCACCCACTGTAATTGCTTTTTAAATGTCCCCCGTAAACTCCACTTAATTCTAACCGCCAGGGCTCATCTAACAGTGCATTGGTCAGTCTCAGATGCAGACGAGATGCTGACTGATAGCAGTTGCTGTTTCTAGTCGCAGCAATAATATATGAGCTGCGCTATTGCCTGGAAGTGGGGCAGCCCCTTTACTGAGTCCCAGACCTGTGTTTGGGCTACTGGCGCTCACCCACAGCTCCTCCACATGCGCGCATCGGGAAAAACGTCTACTTGAAGTAATGAACTCTCTTCTCGCTCCCTTTGGTATGGGGGGCATTGTGTGCAGCCCCTTGGCCGTGCTTTTGGAGTGACTTTGATGCTCTGTTCTTCTCAAGTCACCAGTGCCAACTCAAGGAGCCCAGCCAGCCGCTGCCATTGCCCAGTGAGGGCTCCATGGAGGACGAGGAGCTCCCTGCTCAGAGATACGAGAGAGATCTAGTTCAGAAGCTGAAGGTCCTCAGACATGAGCTGTCACTGCAGCAACCTCAAGCCGGCCATTGCCGCATCGAAGTATCCAGAGAAGAAATATTTGAGGTATGGAATTTAGTGCAACTAACAGTCAGGCATAGACTGTATTCATGTTAAACGAAGCAGGGACACAGCCCGAGGAACCGCCTCCCGGGGGCCCTTTGCTTCCGAAGTGCGCCACGGGGCCGCTCCATGAGCGGTTTCTGCACTTCAGCGGCCCTCGTTTCTGTCTGGGGTTTCAGGTATTAAGTTCATTACTCTGTGAAATGCAGGGTTTTGTCAGGACTGGAGAGGTGCCCGTGTAGTGAGGGAACTGTATTTCTTCCTGCGGCACAGTTTAATAACTCAGAGGGTTTCTGAGGTGAAAACCTGGACATGTATGCCGAAAGCGGAACTAAATACTGTAAAGCCCTGTATCCACATTACGCAGATTATCTGTTTCTGCAATCTGCAGTTTCCTCAGAACCAGTCGCTCCTTCTGCCATGGCCTCGCATGAAATTCGATCTAATGGCCCTGCCTCCTCAGAGCTTAGTGGCCAGGCAACCTCCTTGTTGTCTCTTCCAGAAATGGGAAGATCAGATGGTTCCTGGGAAGGGCTCTGCCCCTGATGCAGCCCCACTGTGGGATCAGGGTCCCTAAACAGGCAGGACCGTCTTGTGGACAGGGCCCACTTCTCAAGGAATATGATCATGAAGTAAAATCTCCACTGTGTTTGGGCCATAACCTGCCAGCCTTTGTGGAATGCACTGGCAGACATGAACCGTCACTGGCGAAAGAGGCTGGGTGAGAACTGAGCACAGACTCCCACTGGGCCGCAGCCCCTGAGGGAGGCCAGGGCGGCGGCTGCAGGGAGCCCGGTTCCTCTCCACAGCGAAGGCCTGCTTGGTCCTCGTGCACAGCCGGGGTTGGACGAGTGGATCCACTAAAGTGCCTGGGTTGGCCCGTTGAGCCATCTTAAATGGTTGCCAGGATTAGAAAAGAGCTGAATTATTGACATTTTGCTGCCAGATCATTTCCACTCAACCTCCTCTTTCCCTCTTGGGACGACAGAGTTTGAATTACATTAAATGTAAAGCATGAAAAGATTCTTAAGTGCCTTATCACTTGGAAACATCTACAAACACTTAGCTAGTTCTACTCAAAATGCTGACTCTGAGGGAATATTGGGCTGACCATGTGTTTCCTATGTTTTGGGTAAGCTACCTGATGTCTCACATAAACCCTTTCTTGCTTCTGGACTCAGTGGGAGTCGTGTGATTTTTTACTTCAGGTATAAAAACAGGCTCAGAAGTCTTTTAATATTCAGACTCTCTAGTGATGTCTTCGTTTTGGTTAAAATATATGAAGTGTTTATAGGGCACATTGAAATTAATTTGTGTAGAGAAAATCAACTCTAATGAGGATGTTTGTTCTTAAGTCATTAGCGATTGTGCTCACAGTAAATGCGTTTCCTGTAGGTGCCGATTACCTGGTACACATTCGTTTTGTTGTGGTTTCTGAGTTAGAAACAGTGGAAGAAAAGTTGATGAATATGGTGGGGAGGGTGTAAAAGTAGGTTTACAGTTGTGAGGATGTAAAACACAGAGCTTATTCTTGTGTTTTTACTTATTAATTATTGTATTTTCGATACAAAGTGCTGTAAACCTACTTCTGCCCCGCCCTGTATGAACATTCTGAAGAGAAGCGATAGAGCTTGGCTTTGAATGAATGTTTATTTTGAATCAGGCTCCATTATCAGTGCCCTTTCATCTTTTTTATTATGTTAAGAAATAAGAAAAGTTCTTCTCTCTAAAACTGTAATTTTGATATACAGGAGTCTTATCGTCAGATAATGAAGATGCGACCAAAAGACTTGAAAAAACGACTAATGGTGAAATTCCGTGGGGAAGAAGGTTTGGATTATGGTGGAGTGGCGAGGTGAGATACTAATTTGTTCACCCTTTCTGCTGCATGGACCTCAGTGCAACTGTAATAAAATATTTATAGAAAGAAGTCATTTGTCACCTTTCTTCTGGTGCTCGTCTTGGAAGAGTCAGGACTTCAAATGTCACCCTCAGTAAGCTTCTCAGAATAAGAGCCTAAGAGCGCGCGAACACTGGCCCCTGCCGTAACCTGCCGGTGTCCGTGATCCTCGCCATTCGTTTACTTTTCGTAAAGTGAGGTTTGGACTTTCACACTTAGCCCCCCGCCCCCTGGAATGACGGAACCGGAACCACGGAGGACCTGCTCCTGGCACCAGCAGGGGAGACAGCCTCGCACCTCTGACTCCGGGACCCCCCGCCTGGGAGAAGGCGTGGGCGTCACATTTGTGTCAAAGGGAATTCTTAAAATGAAATTTTGGTCAAAATAATTTATGGAAATAACTTTTTAAAATGGACTATAATAATGAAAAGCTTCTATTTCCTGTTTTACCTCTTGGCACCTTTGAGATAATGCTTTTTTTTGGCTCTTTCAACTGTTTATTCTAATAGATATCTTTATATCACCAAATTGACCAAATTCCGATATTATCTATTGATTTCATGACTTGGGGTCATAGACACTGGTAAGCTGGATGGATCGTGATTGTGGTGAGGATCTAATTTAATACCCCACTCCCCAGTTGAGTAATATCAATATTTTGAGACCTATCGTTATCTTTGTAATTTTGCATAATGTGTTTTTGCCATTACTTTTTGCCATTCATCAACTGGAGGCATTATCTCTTGACCTCTTATTTTTCCTAAGAAAAGGATAGTAATACTCCTGACTCTCCCTTCAGCACACCTTTCACCATTTCTCTCTCACGTTCTGTCACCTGTGATATTACTTGTAAAATGTCATGGTTAAGATTTATATTCAAGGTTAAGATATATTTATGTTTTGTATCTAAAACTAAGTATCTCTTATGTTTGTCTACCTTTTATTTTTAAGAATCAAAAATCAATACATTGTTACTGTTTTGACAATGTAAATATTCACTGAGGAGTTAGGTGGTATTCCATCATTTATTTTGTCCTTTTGAACAGATTTTAATTTTTCCAAGAATTTCTGCTTTTTCTTCTTCTTTTTAAACCAGGCTTCGTTTTTATTGTCCCATTAAACTTACTTTTCTCCATCCCCAACCCACGCCCTTTCACTATGTCCCTCCTTCAGGGACACTCTGTCCATGCAGAGTGATGATTCTCTGGGCACAGTTGTCATCATGGGGCTTCACTGTGTTCCTGGGTTAGAGACGTTGTTTTATGGATCCCATAGCTTCCTCATTCTTGGCTTATCCCTTGTGTTACTGAAGTATATCCTAAAGTAACATTCTTTGAAAAGGGTGTGTTCGTGGGAGATGATTTCTCCAAGATCTTGTGTCTGCAGATGTCTTTTAATTTACACTTTGACTGGTGGTTTAGCATTTTATAGACTTCTAGAATGAAAATAATTTTCATTCAGAGCTTTGAAGGCATTGCTGAGCTATCTTCCGGCACCCAGTATCACTGAACAGTCACTTATCCACCAGAAGTCATCTGATCCCATCCAGGACCATCCGTCACCCATCGATTCTACTGCCTTTTCTCTGTGTTTCACCTCCTCCGGTTCTCACTTCCCCCTTACTCCTAACCCACCATTGTAATCGCTCCCCTGCTCCTCTTTCCGTTTGCCGCACTTGCCTGGCGAAATGGAGCTCTAAATGACCACGTCCTCGGGCTGCCCTGGGCCTCAGGCAGCAGAGGAATGTGGCTGGGGGCAGACACACTTCCTGGCCGCCGGCCTTTTCGGCCTTTTCCCTAGGTCGCTGGCCGAAACCTCAAGGAGGTTTCAGCTCTCTTGTCTCTCTTCCTGTTCTCTCTCTTTTTTCTTTTAAATCCTCACCCGAGGGTATGTTCACTGACTTTACAGAGAGACGGGAGAGAGACAGAAACCTCAGTCGGTTTCCTCCTGTACATGCCCTGACCTGGGTTCGAACCTGCAACCTTTTGGTGTACAGGGTGACACTCCAACCAACTGAGCCACCCGGCCCAGGCACTCCTCCTGTTTCCTTTGTCAGACCTGCAGCCTCACTTCTCCCAGCCTCTTTCTTCACTGCTGGCTTTGCCTATTTAACTGAGGAAACAGAGCAATCGGAAGTCTTTCCTCGGCGCCACCAAACGTCCCGTCAGCCCAGGTCTGCACCCGTGGGCTTGGCCTTTCCTGCTGTGGCCCTGAACGGCCCAGCACGTTCCCGTGCGAGAGCAGCCCCCATGCACAGTGCGCCCCAGGCCCTTCACTCCTACTCTCGTTTCACATCTACCTCCTTTCTTCAAAATGTCCTTTTTCTCTTGGCTCAATCTCATCCACGTAGAAACAGGCTACAGTAACTCCCTTCTTAAAAGAAACAAACGTGCCCCCCAAAGCTTCCCTGGACACCATAGCCCCTTCCTGTCTGAGCTTTAAGGAGGCAATAAAGGCAATAAAGCAAAGTAAAGACAATTATAAATTGCAGGACAAACAAAAACGTGCTCGAGAATGCTTAACTCTCAGCAGAGCCCCGTGCCTCTGCTCTCTGCACAGCAAAGCCCCTCGCGAGCTGTGTGCACCCCCGTTCCTGCTCCCACACTCCTCGCTTTCCCTTGAGCCTGTTCCACACAGGCCTTTCTGCCCTTTGCAGCCCTTTGGGTCAAGGTGACCACGAGCCACATCTCCCCGGTCTCTGCCTCCCCTGGTCTGTCAGTGGCGCTCACTCCCCACTTCTCCAGTTTGTGCACTTGGTTCCTCGGACATCACACTCCCGGCTTTCCTTCTGGCTCACCCCCAGGCCCCTTTCCCGTCGACTCTGTCTCCTCCCTACCTTGACCCTGACGTGCCTCCCAGCTCGGTCCTGAGTGAGGGCCGCTCTGTGCAGCCCGGGTGCACCTGCCGAGCCCACTGCTTTCAGTGCTGTCTGCGTGCTGGGGACCTGCGAGTGTATCTCTCGCCTCAACCCCACACTTGTTTACCCAATGTTTGCATTGCCTCTTGTCTCTCCCTGAATATTTTTAAAGCATCTTAGACTTAACGGTCCAAAACTCCTGACTTCTCCCCCCAGACCAGCTCCTCGCTGGTCCTTTCCCGCCTCACTGAACGGACCCACTCAGTTCCTCTGGCTCAGAGTGTGGAGTCATCCTTAACTCTCCCGGGACTTCACCCACCTCCCAGCGCCCATCCCAGCCTCATGGCCCCTCTGAAGAGTCCTGCCCCCTGCACTCCTTCCCTCCACCCCCAGCCCCCTACCCCCTACCCCGCTCAGGCTCTGCCCCTGCCTCCCTCTTGGCTGCTGCCGTCGTCCCTTCGCTTTCCTTCCTGCCGTCTCCATCATCTCAGCAGGCCATTTCCCAGCAGCAGCCAGTATTACCTTCCCAGACTCTCAGCTGAGTCTCTCCCCGAACCCGGGCCCCCACAGGCCCCCGGCCCACCCGCCCGCCCTGCAGCTCGCCACCCGAGCCCTGTCCGGCGGCCCCGCCGCTTCTCTCCCTTGGCCGCTCTCTTGCCACTCCTGCTCCCCAACAGGCGCGGCCGGACTCGGGGCGTCGCCTTCAGCGCTCCTGCTGCTGGGACTCACCCCCAAGGCGCCACATGGCTCGTTCGTCCTTTCGCTCAGGTCGCCTTCAGAGAGGCCTTCCCCGGCAGACGCACTGAACGCCCCGGCGTGTGGCGCTGGGTGAGCTTCCTCCTCCTGTCTCGTCTCCTGCAGACACGCCGCCTGTGGTCGGGAGCTTGGTCTTGGTCTAGAAGAGCGCCTGACACCTGGCGAGCGCACGTCTCCGTAAATACCCACCGAGTGATTGAATTTTACTTCTCCGTAATTTCACCCGCCCCACCCCCACCCCCCATTTCCTTGCTTAGTCTCCCTGAAACGCCCGTGACCGAGATTTTTGGATTACCTGGATTGATCCTTTATGTCTATCATCTTTTGGCTTTTATTTTCCATCTTTGCTTCCTCTCCCCGCACCCCTCCACCTTCTCCGAGATTCCCTCAGCTTCTCTTCCCATGCCTCAATGTTTTTTTTATCTTGTTTTTTAAATCACCATAGCATATTTAATTCATCAAATTTTATTGTGATAAACTATAAAGTGAAAGAAATAATGTATCTATCATGTGATTAAATCTTCTTAAAGAATTCCCCTATAATTTGCACACCCTGTTATCATTGTATTTATTCATTAACTTAAATATCGAGCCTCTGCCACAGACTAGGAAGACAACTGTGAGCACAGTACCATGTTCTCTGCTCCTTTGACCCCTCTACACTCCCTGTGAAAAGGGGTTTCAGTCCGATGAGGTTCGGGCAACAAAGAATTACACAAGTCAGTATGAACCCCCAAGCCTGGTAGATGCTACAAAGGAGGGCCCACGGTGTGTGAGGACACGTCATAGTGGCCCTGGCTTGTGGAGCCTCGGACCGTCACAGTTTAGGGAGCACAGGCCGGCTCTCCGCCCTGCAGCAGCTCTCCTGGGCACAGTTATGTTCTGATAAGCATTATAACGAGGTCTCATTCGGTTTCTGAGCAGCCAAGAGAAAATAATTAAAAAGAAAAAAGCCACAGTGCGCCTTCCGGTCCTAGAACAGAACCGTTCCTCCAACTCCCCCATTCGCCGCCGCTTCCTGTCTCCCTCCCACCCCTCGGTTCCGAATCCGTCTGGGCCGAGGGGTGCAGGGGAAGCCTGCATTTTCTGAACCGAGCTCACATGGGCACTGCCTGTCCACAGGAAATACTGTTCCTTTCAAGATTGCCCCAAGTTTCTTCCTTGATCCTCTCGATCTTGATTCTAGAAACCTTCCTCCTTTCGGCAAACGTGACTTTTTGGCCGTGGTAACACATTTCATTTCCTGGTCCGAGGCTTGGGCTTTCAGTCCCCGTTTCAGGGTGACCTTCCCACCTCATCATTCGTGGCTGTCCTGACAGTGCAAACCGGACCACTTCCATGCCTGCACTGTTTCCTTTATAGTCTCAAGATGTCTCAGAGTTCAGTATCTCAGACTGTTTCAGTTTGCCGTTATTTCTTTGCACGGCTGGTATTTGACAGTCCTAGGCGTGCGTGTGAATGGCTTGGTTTGGTTTGGTAGACCTCTCTTCTTCTGCATTTTCCATAGTTACCAAGTCTGCCGCGTGCAGATGGACTGTGGCTTCCTTGAGTAACACAGTGCCCCGGCAGACCGCGGCGCTGCCACCTGCAGTTGGACCTCACGTTGCCCTCTCAGCGCTCACGTCCACAGGGGCGCACACCTATGTGGAGGGGAGGGACAGACCGAGGTGGCGTGTGCGCGCGCGCGTCCCCACTCCCCGAGAACCAGACTGCTCTCATTTTCCCAGCGTTTGGTTCTGCACCGTTTCTGTTCTCTTTGGCCAGTGTAGCTCTTCCCTTCCCCCTTCCAGAACATTCCTAATATGCCTCTTTCCCTGGTCCATGGCTTGGTGAGAATGTTTGCTTATATTTTAATCACTTCCTGTCTAGACAGCTGCAGGTCCCTGGTTTTTATGAAAATAATTCTTCTCAAATCTAAACCCCCAAACTTGGGGGTGAATCAAAGGACTACCGCTGGGAAATCTTGCCTCTCTAGTCAAGAGACTTTATACCATTTGGAGCCTCATCTGCCTGGCAGTGCCTTTGTTCTTTGGAGTTTGATACATGAACTTTGTTTTGGCCTGATCGTGTTTTTTTGTGTGTGAATTCTTGCAATTTTCTTAGATGATTTGCATTTGTGCTTTGCTATTCTTCCTCAAGTCTCTGTCTTTTCTATTTGAAAGAGCAAAGAAGCCCAGAATAAAATTTGGGGCTGCTGTCTTAATGAGATGTATCCATTTGAAAGGAGTTTGAACAGAGAGAATGAAAGGCTACACATAGAACGGCCACAGGTGTCTGTAAGGCTCCCCACACTGGCTTCTTACAGCCTGGCCAGAGCAGTCAAAACATACGGCTTCTACTTAGAATGCTTTTTAAATTTGTTTTTTGATTGGGTTTTTTTTTAATATGGAAATAATTCAAACATAAAGGAATTCAGAAAATAATTTAATTCTTATACACCCCAACCAGATTTTTTAAATCTTAGATTAATATTTATAAGTTTTAAACTAGTTTTTAAATTATAAACATGATAAATGTTAATGGTAAAAGAAAAAAGAATTCAATAGGACAGAAACTTATGAAGGGGAAAAAACATTCTTAAACAATCCCTGCCTCTGTAGACTGTGAAATAGTTTCTCCTTATTTAAACATTATTAGATGTAATGATTGGTCGGAAATTTAAAAACTAGAAAGCAAAAGAAAAAAATGAAAATGCCCCCAGAGTGCTCACTCTCAGGTTAGCTACTATCAACATGTTAGTGTAAGTCCTTCCCATTTTTTCTGTGCTCTACGTGTATATGTTTTGTTTTGTGTGTGTGCACGTGCACACGCTTTTAAATAAAAGTAGGCTCACACTGCTTTGTATTGTACTTTGACACCGACGACCGCATTGTTCACGTCATCACCCGAGCTTCTGGTCTTTGCAAAGTAGCCGAGAAAACCGTGACAAGTAAACAGCTGAGAATACTGGCCTTTTATGGTGACGCTAGTTCTAGCCAGCCACAGCTCTCTCTGAGTCCAGAGCTGTTGGCATGTTGGCCAGAAAAACTGTTTCTGGTGCAGCCAGAACAGCTTTCCCTTCCCTCGGCCTATTTCCCCGGTGCGTGCAGGTCGCATTCTCACAGGCCGGTGCTCGTTCCAGTGCTGGCCTGTCGCGGCTCCGGCCTCCTGGTGCGATGCAAAACTCGAAATGTGGCATGTATAAAATGTTTTGTTTTTGTCGTTACTATTGTTCCTAGGGAGTGGCTTTATTTATTGTGCCATGAAATGTTGAATCCGTATTATGGACTCTTCCAGTACTCTACGGACAACATTTACACGTTGCAGATCAACCCGGACTCCTCCATCAACCCTGTAAGTGTTAACGAATAAAAAGGTAGGGGATTTAAGTTGGGGAATTGTTTTTAATGGGTTTTCAGTTCCCATCTCAGTGTTGAGTGTATACAGTGTAGACAGACTCGGGGCCTGCGGTAAATAAAACAAACACTGGATGGTAGAGCGGGCTCTGGGTTAAGATGGTTTCCATCCTCCATTTCCAATGACTGGGATCATCAGGTGCGTTGTGTTCGAGGAGAACAAGGCAGACCTCGAGCTGCTCATAAGCTCGGCAGCACTTCAGTGCTCTGAGGGGACCCTGGGACAATGTCCCCATGTGCTGGCAGATTCATTCTGAGAAGTGGGTTATGCGGTCCAGGTCTGTCCTCCTCCCCATCGAAAATGGACTCTTCCCATAGTGGGCCTTTAAGGCCACCAGCGCTGGCACTTGTTTGGGCTTCATCCTACAAAGTCAAAGGTTGTGGTTCGATTCCCAGTCAGGGCACATGCCTGGGTTACGGGCTTGGTCTATAAGAGAGGCAGCTGATAGACGTTTCTCTTGCACATTGATGTTTCTCTCCCTCTCTTTCTCCCTCCCTTCTCCTCTCTCTATAAATAAATAAATAAAATCCGTAAACTTCTTTCCTATTGGACTGCGAGAGGGGCGGCAGAAGAAAAAGGGGCGTTGCCCTTCACTCTTTCTTTCTTTCAGTGCAGTGGGAGGGAAAAGTGCAGCCGGCAACCGCACTAGGACTGTACAGGCCCCGGGACCCCGCTGAGAAGGGTCAGGCTTGGTTTGAATCTCTGCCATGTTGAATTCTTAATAATTTTTGAATAAGGGGTTCATTTGGCACTGGGTCCCCCAAATTATGTAGCAGTTCTGAGGAAAAGTTGTTTGAACTAAGAGCAAATAAAATGTTCCGACTTACTGAGTGGCCTTCTGTCACCTGGTCCTGAGCATAGCCCGTGAGGGACTGGCTCCTGGTTGGTGGCTGGGGGACACTCCTCCGAAGATGCTGGAGAAACTGCAGGGCAATGACCGTGCACCGTGACCATTTTTTAAATGAATTTATGTTCTCTGGTGCCCCCTACAGGACCATCTGTCTTACTTCCACTTTGTGGGTCGGATCATGGGTCTGGCTGTGTTCCATGGACACTACATAAATGGGGGCTTCACAGTTCCCTTCTACAAGCAGCTATTGGGGAAACCCATCCAGCTCTCCGACTTGGAATCGGTGGACCCAGAGCTGCATAAGAGCTTAGTGTGGATTCTGTAAGTATTTGACTCACGGTGCAGTAATTGAAACGTTCATACACGGCCACCGTCTTATGGACACAGAATACATTTGTTCTTTGAGTGCGTGCACTTGCGTGTGTATTTTGGGGCTGGGTATGAAATTGGAGAAGTGAAAGAAACTGTTGTTTTATGACCAGAGATAGAAAAGTAGTTTTAACAAAAAATAATTTACTTATTTTCCTCATGATGTTTAGCCAGTTTCTTTTCATGGACCAGTTTCTTTTGTTATTTCCTCGAGTTATAAACATATGCTAACAAATGGTAATCCACAGGGCCTGGTGGTTGGTTGGTTTTTGACGCTCTAAAGTGTCACCAGTTAATCTCTTGAGGGAAGGTATCAAAAACAAAACTAGAATCAGAGTCGTATCTTGTCTCAAATACTTAAATACAAGAAAGTATTAAAACAATATTAATATTCAGTCACCCCGTTTTAGAATTATCCTGGACACTCTTAAAAGCAACAGGCCCAGCTCTGTGGTAAACCCCAGGCGTCCTCTGGGTCGGTCTCACCGGAGGGCGAGCCGACGGGAGTCGGGCCTCTTGACTGTATCTTGCGTCCGATCGGTCTCACTTACGCATCCCAGCTTGAAATGGGTCGTCCGCGGGAAGCCTCTGACTCCACTTCAAGAAATAGGGCAGATTAAGGAACCAGTTTTCACTTTCAAGTGCTTCTTTGAACTGATGAACTTGAAAAGGCCACCTTAAAGGGGGGGGACGGCATCTCCCAGTTGTGCTTCCTGCAGGCGGAGGCCCCTTTGACTCGGGTCCATCCTCACGACTCCCTTCTTTCTGGCCATAGACTGTTTTCAAAGCAACCAGGTGCCTCGTAAAATCATAGGTGGGTAGAGGTGCTGTGTCCCCTCCCTCCGAGAGTCAGGGACACACCTGGAACTGGAGCTGTGGCCCCTGGGCCTCTCCGGCCCCTGCTCCCTCCTGCCCACACTGGAGCTCAGTGCCCACCCGAAGCCGCCTCTGTGGGCCTGGCAGTCAGTAAATGCCCCCTCTCTCTCTCTCTCCCCGCACCGGGTCGTTCCATGTAATGTTTCCTTCACTGCTCCGTGGTGGCAGAGGCCTGCCTGACACCCGTCTTCTGTCCTAACCTCAACAGAGAGAACGACATCACCCCAGTGCTGGACCACACTTTCTGTGTGGAGCACAGCGCTTTTGGGAGGATTCTTCAGCATGAGCTGAAGCCCAACGGCAGAAATGTCCCTGTCACAGAGGAGAACAAGAAAGAATATGTCCGGTAATGTTCTGGGAAATCTTAGTGGTCACTGGCAGGGATGCCCAGAGGCCCAGGACTGTCGTGGGTCATGGCTGAGTTCACGTTTGCTCGTGGAGGCTCCTTTGCTGTGTGTGGTTTACCTGTCCCTGCCAGCGCTTGTGACCAGAGTCCCCTTACAGAAGAGACTTCCTGACACCGTCAGGTCCGGCAGTAGGAGCCCTGCACAGGGGAGTCCTAATGGGGCCAGGGATGACCTGGTAAAGGGGGAATAAGGACCCTGGAGCTTTCAATAAGGACTTTCAAGTGACGCCCCCCACCCAGTTCTACGAGAGAACAGTCGTTGGCTGCCTCTCGCACACTCCCAGCCGGGGGCCAGGCCCACGACCCAGACATGCGCCCTGACTGGGGATTGAACCAGCGACCTTTTGGTTCATAGGCCGGCGCTCAGTCCACTGAGCCACACCAGCCAGGGCTCTACCAGAGCACAGGAGAGGAAGAAGCCTTGGTGATCCCTGAGATCAGTCTTCAAGACGTCTGCCCCACTATAGTCTGTTCTTCCACCTCAAATCAAGGCAGAAAACGGCCGGTCCCTTAGGGTGGAGACTCGGAGACACGGCGCCTCTGAGCTCAGGCTGTCGGGGCCCTTCGTTTTCTCTTCAACTACACGGCGCCTTCCCATCGCGGCGGCTGCTGTGACGGGTCAGGCTAGGTCCCGCTGCTGTTCTAGTAACGCGTCAGAGTGCGTGCGGCCACGCGGTTTGCGTTAGCCTGCGACCTAGTTGGGGCTGCCGCCCGGTGGGCTCAGGGACGCGGGGTGGGCAAGGCTCCGGGCTCGGCAGCGGTCGGGACCTGCTAACGGAGAAAAGGGTTTTCATGAACCACTGGTGCTGCTTCCAACTTGGGAATTTTTTTTCCAGGTTATACGTAAATTGGAGGTTTATGAGAGGAATCGAAGCCCAGTTCTTAGCTCTCCAGAAAGGGTTTAATGAACTCATTCCTCAACATTTATTGAAGCCTTTTGACCAGAAGGAACTAGAGGTATGTGCTCAACTTGCTGAGCCCAGCGACCATCAAGGGCTCGAATGGGGTGAGCGTTCTTGGTGTGCAGCCTGGCTGCACAGGGAGGCCCGGGCGTTTGTCGGGGCTCCCAGACGGACACAGGGCAAGAAGGGCGGGTGGGGATGTTTGAGGCCACCAGGGCAAGGCCACGTGTCTGCTGGGGTCGAGGGGCACACGTCACGACTTTGGTTATGCACTCCGGAAATAACTTGCCTCTCAACGCCTTCCCAGTTGATAATAGGCGGCCTGGATAAAATCGACTTGGGCGACTGGAAGGCCAACACCCGGCTGAAGCACTGCGTGGCCGACAGCAACGTCGTCAGGTGGTTCTGGCAGGCGGTGGAGGCCTTCGACGAGGAGCGGCGGGCCCGGCTGCTGCAGTTCGTGACGGGGTCCACGCGCGTCCCGCTCCAGGGCTTCAAGGCGCTGCAAGGTGACTGACGTGGAGGCAGGGCTCTTGACCGTGTGTCGACACTGGACACGCAGTGGGGTTGGCTTTCTGAAACGGCTGCTGGAAAGTGACATGACATGTGCTTTGATCACAGGTGCTCGGCACTGTGGCGGTGCTTGTGTGACAGAGTGGGGAGGGGCCACAGAGACCCTCCTCCCTCCATAGCAGTGCCGGCCCCTTGGTTGCCACGCTCTCTGCCAGCTCCTAGTCCTCAAGGCTCTGCTACCCTTTGCCCACCCTGAACGAAAAGTGTCTGTAAATACGCAGGAGGGGCTGCACCTCCCCTCCAGCCCACTTTCCCAGTGACTCCGCAGGCGGGACGTCACCTGGGGCCCAAGTCTTTGTGGTGGCGGCAGCAGCCCCAGGTGCGGGCCAGCCCGATGCTCACTCGGGGCTGAGTGTGGAGTGACCCGGGCGAGAAAGGGCCCGCGGAGCCCAGCGCCCCTCCTCCCTCTGCAGAAGTGGTTGACAAAGGGAGGGTACACAGAACAACAGGTTTGGGGGGAAATCAGAGTTTTTAAAGTGTACTGTGGACTCATTGGGAGATCCAGGAGAGAGGGGCTGGGCCTGCGGATCGGACCGTGTGGGTCCGTGGCCCCTGGCGGTCTCCCCGGCGCTCAGCTGGTGTCCTGACCTGTACGGGCGCGCTGCCCGGCAGGCCCACGTCCAGCCGGTGCCCATGCTCTCTTTCGTCCCCACTGAGCCGACTGGGCCCCACCTCAGCCCGGTCTGGAGTGACAGAGGATGGCGGGGGAGAGGCTGTAGACACCCCAGAGTCTGCACCTCCCAAGGAGGTCACGGGGCTCACGGTCTCCCACAAGCAGCGGGGAGAGTCCCACAGGCTTCTCCCTGGCCCTGCGATTTGTGAAATTTTAGGTTTCTGTCACTCGATAACCCTGATAGAAGGAGTAAGGTAAAAAACATTAATATATTAAAGTTTAGTAAATTGAACTTTGTGTATTAATAGTGATAGCAGGTGCATTCCGTGTATAAAACATTGGGGTGCCCATGGGCCGCATGCGGCCCAGGATGGCTATGAATGTGGCCCAACACAAAATCGTAAATTTACTTAAAACATTATGAGATTTTTTTTGTGATTACATGTCACAAATGTATTTACTATGTGGCCCAAAACAACTCTTCTTCCAGTGCGGCACAGAGATGCCAAAAGATTGGACACCCCTGATAGACTTCCTCCTTTTAAGGGTTTCTGAGTGAGAGCAGCTGCCTCCGTTCCCTTGGGTGTTGGTCTCAGGCATCTGTGTCTCTTACTCCCCATCGCACCTCTGCCTGGGGACCTTTCGTGACTGGTACCTGCCTCTGTTCCACCCCGGCCCTCCTCCCCCTGGTAGAAATTTCTGTTAAAAATAAAAAATCCCTGGTGATGTACGGTTTTACCCCTCAAATACCCCGGCTGGGGGAGGCTCCCAGCCTCTGCGCCATGCCCTGACTCTTCCAAATGGCCAGCGGCAGTCACTCGGTGGCCGGGCAGTTGCCATGGGAACCCCAGGACCCTGGGACGGGACAGCCGTCTGGGCAGGGCTGAGGGTGGTTGGCAGGGGCTGGGCCCTGCCCCCGAAGCGCAGTAACTAGAATGCTGTCTTGTAAGGTTCTACAGGCGCCGCAGGGCCGCGGCTGTTCACCATCCACCTCATCGACGCGAACACGGACAACCTCCCGAAGGCCCACACCTGGTAAGGGCGCCGCGCTGCGCTTGGGGCCTGTGTCCGCGCGGCGTGCTCATCCGCGACTTTCGCAGCTGCTTCTGACCTAGCACTCAGAGTACACAGCTGGCAGTGTTGCCAGTGTCCAGGGGGACAAGCATTTGGTAGCATGTCACATCCGAGGGTCATCGGAAGTCTCTTCTGTGAAACCGGGTTTGTCAGAAGATGTCCTGGGGCTCACGTCCCTGGGTCGTGCTGCCCTGTGTGTGCATGCGCACCCGTGCACCTGCCCGGAGGGAAAATTGTAGCTTATAAGCAGGACTTTCTGGTCTCCCCTTTATCTGAATTCCTGGGGCCCCGTGGCCCCCTGGGCTTTGCCCATGACAGATGCACCTTGCCTATAGAAAATACGTCCTCCCCAAATTTCAACTGAAATACTATTTGTGGTGGGTTGTTTTCTTTGTGGTTTAAAAATGAAAAGAACAGCCACCTCTAGGTCAGGACAACCAGCCCTACGTGTTGTCACTGCATCGTTCTGTGCGCGAGGCTCCTGACTAGGCACCGAGGGCTCGGGCTCGGGCGCTGACTGGGCGTCTGCGCATGGGAGGCAGCTGTTGACCGGCCGGGAGGGCGCAGGGCCCGCCCGCGCAGGCGACGCAGCCGGGGCCCCAGGGTGCGCACCGCGCTGCCCTCCAGGCCCCCCTCCTGGGCCCCCCGCGTGCCAGTGCTCGCAGGAAAACAGGAATGAGAAGCTTTGGGAAAAAGACTGCGACACGGTTTTGCCTGACCCTTTCTGACATCAGCCAGCCCTAGATGCGCATCCCTTAGAAATGCGGTCGTCCACTCTGGTCCCCTGGGCCATGGGGGCCATTTCGTGTTTTTGGTTTGCCGACGTGCCAGCTTCTCAGAGGTGTCTTTCCTTTGCACCGACACTGGGAACGGATTTCCCCATGGGAATATTGAGCCAGAAGTTTAAGATTCCTTTCACCTATCAGAGATTTGATCTTTTTTAGTTTCGCAGGGAATTTTCCAGACTGCCCCATTTTGGTCTCAGATCAAGTCACAAAGGAACAGACAGGCACACAGCAAAGTGCCTGTGGTGACTGACTGCCAGGCAGCCTGGATTATGCTAGTTCGCCAAGACGGTATTGCTGGTACTCAGTCATTTCTCCCGAAGACAAAAAGCAAACAAGAGCAGTTAGAGCTTTGTCCTAGTACCCGCAACGTGCGCGCACGCACATGTGTGTGCCCGTGCACACGGCCAGCGTGAGGCCGCGAATGCTGCGCTCTCGCCTGTCCTTGTCCTCGAAGCAGGTCCCAGGGCCGGATGGCCCCTGGCAGTGACTCTCACCCTTTTGTCCCATTCCAGCTTTAACCGGATCGACATTCCACCTTATGAGTCTTATGAAAAGCTCTACGAGAAGCTGTTGATAGCGGTGGAGGAGACCTGTGGGTTTGCTGTGGAGTGAAGAGCAACCAAAGGCAACCGATTCTAGCTCACGACCACCAGACCAAACGCCTGTCGCCTTCTGCGCGCCTCCTGCGAAGCGGGCTGAGGCGCTGGAATTCTCGAAAACCTGAGGGAGAGGGTCGTCTCCCCTCCTTTGTGTTGGGGGAGCGAGGGGGGCGGGGGGACTTTGGTTGGTGGCTCCCACCCATATTTTCCTCCTTTACCTCGACAGCACTCCCACGCCCTTCCATCACCCATCCAATAAAACGCAGCCAGGTTTAGATTGGGCTCCGGTCACACAGGATATCCTGCCACGGTGGTAACACGTGGCGACAGGCTCACCGCCCTGCGGTCTTTATGGGAGTGGCGGCCTGCAGGCCGGGACCTGAGCTCAGGGAGGGTTTGCAGTTGGTCACCATTCTGTCTCAAAACAGTCCTTGGGCCTCTTTTCCAGCTCAGCTCCAATTCCAGGTTTCACAGCCCAGCAGCCCGCTCCGGGCCGCAGGTTACTTTCTACCTGAAAAGTAACTGCATAACACACGCTTAGTGGGATTCTGCCACAGCAGGACGCTGCGGTCCCTTTTGAAAGGTAAAGGACCCGGGGCACCTTCAGCTGGAGGCCCAGGGCACTTCTTTCCAGGGTACCCTGGTGGAAAATTTTGTTTTGCATAAAGAAAAATGATCTTTCTTTTTAAGAGTCCCTTTTGCCACATTATCCAGTTAGAAATATTTTTCCAGTGAAACCACATAATGGAGCTCCCGGGCTGTGGCCCCGCACCACCTGTTCGGAGAGGGCAGCTGGGCCGCTCCGATACTAACTGGCTGTTATGCGGAAATTGCTAAGAGCTAAACTAATAAAACAAAATTCTATCATTGCAGCTGCTGGCTTGGTGCAAACTAGCTTAAAAGGGAGAGGGGGAACAGATAACCTGGATGATTGAAATCCACCCCAAGTTACCATTTTACGAAAAGTGGGGCGCGGTGTAAACCTGACAGCCAGGAAGGACGATTCCACTCTGACCATTCAGCCCGTTTCCCCAGTGTCAGATGGTGACGCTGACAGTCGCTGCTCAGTTTACTTGCCCTGATGTCTTCGTATGAAGAGCAAGCCAAGCCCGTAAGTTTCTAACACCAGTTTCCAATTTGCACAAAAGTTCAAGCAGTATTTTAACAAGCAGCTCGATATTCCAGATGACTGACCTTCAGTGAAAAACGGTGGCAGCCACAGATTTTCCCATCTGGTTTTTTGTTGTTTTTGTTCGGGGGCAAGTGCAGGGTCATTTATTAGCGAGACATATCACTGTTGAAACTTCGTTGTTGATGCATCTGAGGCAGGCGCTGGGCCCCCGCTGTGGGTCTGAGGCAGGTTTGAAGGAGCTTTTGGCCGAGCGTTTGAGCACCCGTGTTACCACCAATGCTTGCAGACTGGGGCGGGTGTGAGGCACTTACCTTCTGCACCTCGCTGTTTCCTTGGCTTGCCCTGGAAGCCATCTGTCGTCCAACATGGGGCGCGCTCAGGCCTTTTCTCTGGAACCCCCACACAGAGGGCTGTCCCGCTGGGCAGATTCCACAAGCCACGGGAGGCTGCATCCCGGGGTTCTGGACCAGAGGGATGTCAGGTATGACTGGCTGCAGAAGGAAAATCCAGTCCATTCACACAGCCAGGCCAATCCGTGGGCTTTGTCTTTCAAGAGGTGTGCTCTGTCTCATTTGCTGTGACGCTTTCTGAGGGCGTTCTAGAAGCTGGCTCCAGGGATCCATCCAGTCTCCCTCGGAATCTCCTCCCCTACGAGGGACATGAACAAGACAGACCTCCCACCAGCTAGGTCTCTCTCACATGACTCTGAGCCCTGGGAGGAGAGGACATCCATCAGAGACCTGAATCTTGGCTGGGGCAGGGGCCCAGCAAGTGTTATCCGGGAAGGAAATGAGGGGCTGGCAGCTGGAAAGACTTGGAAGCAGGAATGTTGCAGGCGACTCCTTTATAATGACCTCCCTGATGTTAGGAGCCCAGACCGAGCCTCAGACTCCTCACTTGCCAGCCTCGTGCTGCTCCCCCGTCAGGTGTCCCCTCAGCAAGATCCACAGGGTCACCTCCTGGCTCCTCCAGGAGCTGCTCGGGACACGATGTCCCGTCCGTCCATGAGGCCCGGGTGTCTGCTGTTTTACTTACACTTGGTAACCTCAGCCGCTGTGAGTGTCACCAAGGAGCCTGAAAGAGAACTTTCCGGAGCTCCAGTTTACTCTTGCCAAACAGGCCTCTGTCAGCGGCACTGCACTCCTAGAACCTTAAATATTGACAGTTGTTTGGGCCTTTTGAACTACCCCAAAGAATAGTGTAGGAAGCAATTGTAAACACTCCCAGTGATTCCAGTCTGGGTCTGCAGGAACCCCATTGACACGCCCCCCTGTGTGCTGCCCTTCTGGAGCCCCCGGCCGCCCCGCCCCCACCGCTCTGCCCGCGTGCTTCGGCCCGACCTTCAGGCTTGCCCCCACTGGCGGCCAGCAGCCGACCCTCAGGGATGTAGCAAACCACCGCTCTGCCAGCGCTGCGGGCGGGGGGGAGCGGAGGGGCTGCGTGTGGGCCCCCCGCAGGGAGGGCCGCCACCCGGCCTAGCGGTCCAAATTCGGGCCGGGCGGCCTCAGACCCGCGCCGTCAGGAGGGGCCCGTGCAGAGAACAGGCCTCGCCTCCCCGTCTGCCACCGGGCCTGCGCCGCCGGCAGCCTTCCCGAAGCATAGTATGAATTTTTAAAATTTGTTTATTTTCGTTTCTCAACCACTTTATAATGTATTTTTTAATTTATTTTGTAATGTCTTGTTTTTAAGTATTGCTGCTATCCTTGTTATTCTTCCCACTGTTTTTATTGCTGGTTTATTTTGTGAGAGTTGTACACTAATGTTCTGTTTTATGTCGAAATCAGAAGTATTTAAAGAAATACTAGTTCTATTTAACGTGGTTATGGAACCAGCTGGAAACACAGAACCAACCGTGACTGTACAGCAGGCTGGGCCCGGAGGTCAGGTTCATTTTGTTACATATGCAATAAACTCACGACTTTACATTTTCGGCATCTGTTATTTTGCTGTGGGAATGAGAGTCCGATTTCTTGATGAAAGAAAGGAAGGAAGTTGGCGGCCAGAGACACTGGCCAGGGCCTTGTCAGGAGAAGGACGACCGTAGGGACAGGGCTGCAGGAGAAACTGAGGCAAGCAGGCCACCCGTGAAAGTGCCCATCCAGCAAACACTCGTGGACTCGTGAGTGTTCCTGACCCGTCGGCTTCTCCTCCACACACACAGGCCACGCCTGTTGGTTTGGGCTTTTATTTTTCTTTTTAATATATTTTATCGTGATAAAATATACAGAATGTCTATCCGTTTAACCTGAAGATAATGCACATACAATCCAGTGGCATTAAATACACTTCACAGTGTTGCGTAACCATCACTACAATCTATTCCCAATACCTGGTATCTTCCCGAACTAGAACTGTGCCATTAACCCGTAGCTCCCTTTCCCTGCCTGCCACACTTCAGTGGTCTCTGTTCTACTTTCTGCCTGTGCGTTGGCCTGTTCTTCGCATAGATGGGGTCACACGGTGTTTGGCCTTCTGTGCCTCACTCATTTCACTTAGCATGATATTTTCAAGGTCCATCCATGTTAGAGCACATACCAAATTTTACTCCTCTGATGGCTGCACAATACCCCATTATAGGGTTACAGCGCATTTTGTTTTTCCATTCATTTACTGAACACTTGGTGTGATAGCTAATTATATGTAACAACTTGACTGGCCACAGTACCCAGAAAGATATTACAGACAACTATCTTAAGTCTTGTTTTATTTCTTTTCATCAATGATCTGTAGTTTTCAGTGTATATGTCTCTTGCCTCCTTGGCTAAGTTTATTCCTACGACTTGATTCTTTCCAATGCTACTTTAGGCAGTTTGCCTAATTTTCTTTTTGGATTGTTCATTGTTAGAGTAAAGAAGAAACTGATTTTGGTCTGTCGATTTCATATCCTTCAACTCTGCTGATTTCATTTATTAGTTGTAAAAGTGAGTGTGTGTTCTTTAGCGTTTTCTTCATACAAGATCATGTCGTCCACAAACAGATCATCTTACTTCTTTCCAAACCGGGCACCTTTCATTTCTGTTTCCTGCCTGACCGCCCTGGCTTGGACCTCAGTGCTGTGCTGAACAGAAGCAGGGAGACTGGGCGTCTTCGTCTGGCTCCTGGTCTGAGAGAGAAAGCTTTCGGTCTTTCACCATTATGACATCAGCTATGGAATTTTTCATATATGGCTTGTATTATGTTTCCTCTGTTCCCAGTTTGTTGGGTGTTTTCACCGTGGAAAGGTGTTGAGTTTTGTCAGATGATGTTGCTGCGTCGATTGCAACGACCATGTGATTTTTTTCCCCTTCGGTTGTGTGGTTTCTTGCATTGACTGATGTTTTTGTATTGAGCAATCCTCACATTCCAGGAATAAATTCTACTTTGTCATGACGTATAAGCCTTTTCCTGGGCCGTTGGAGTCAATTTGCTAATATTTTGTTAGAGATTTTGCACCAATATTCATGAAGGGTATTAACCTATAGTTTCCTGATGGTGTCTTTGGCCTCCCAGAATGAACTGGGAATCTTCCCTCCGCGGCACGTTTTTGGAGGAGTTTGAGAAGGACTGGTATTAATAACTCTTTAAATGACTGGTAGCATTCATTCTGTTGGCAGGTTTTTGGTTACCGATTCGATCTCCTTCTAGCCACAGGTCTATTCAGATTTTCTGTCTCTCCATGATCCAGTATTGGTAAGTCGTGTGTTTCAGAAATCTGTCCTTTTGGTGGCGAACACTTATTCATAGTGCAGTTGGCCCTTGAACGACATGGGTTTGAACTGCATGGGTCCATTTCTTGCATAAAAACCACAGAGTTTATTTGATAGATATATCGGAAATCTTTTTTAGATCCCCTTACTATTGCGAAGCAGCTGTATTGATTACACCAGACTCCCATAGAGCAGTGTGTGAATCATTATATCTGTAGGTAAATACGAATTTTTCCACGTTTCCTTTTCATTTTTGATGTGTAATGCTAATAACACCTGTAACATCTACAGTATTTATAGGACAGTATTGATGTCATTGCTGATAGACATTCCTCTTGTAAGTGGACAATAAACTTACAGGAGCAATAAACACAATACAGTTCTGTGAAGGAGTTTCCCGTAATGACTTTCTTAATAACATTTTTTTTTATCTAGCTTAGTTTTTTATAAGAATACACTATATAATACATATACAAAATATGTGTTAATTGGCTCTTGGTGTTATTGGTAAAACTTCCAGCCAAAAGTACACTATTAGCAGTTACATTTCAGGGGGAGTTAAAAGTTATACGTAGATTTTTTACTGCACTGGGGTCAGCACCCCAACCCCTGCATCGTTCAAGGGTCAACTGTACTTTCATAATCCTTTTTATTTCTGTAAACTTTATAATTACCATCCCTTCTTTTCTGATTTTGTCTTTTATTTTTCTCATTAGCTAAAGAAAATTGATTAAGTTGATTTGTTTTTTAAAGAACCAACTCTTGGCCTCAGTGATTTCTCTGTTACTTTTCTATGCTTTATCTCTGCTATAATATTATTACCTTCCACTGCTAGCTCAGGAATTTTGTTTTTCCTTCTTTTTCTAGTTCCTTAAGGTACAGAGTAGGTCGCCAGCTTGAGACCTTTCTTCTTTTTAACGTAAGCATTCACAACTGTAATTTCCTTCTTAGCGCTGCTTTTGCTTTTGATACGCTGTAATTGCATTGTTATCTCAAGGTATTTTCTAATTTCCCTTGTGATGTGGTGCTTAATTTCCAATTAATATTTATGAGTTTTCCTTTCATTATTGATTTCTGGTTTCCTTCCACTGTGGTAAGGAAAATACTCTGTGTGGTTCCAGTCTGTAAAAATTTGCCGGGACTTGCGTTACGGCCCAGCTCCATCCGGAGACCGTTCCCTGTGCACCTGGGAAGCTGCATGACGCCGTGCCTGGGTCGAGTGTTCTCTGTGTGTCTGTTACATCGAGTTGCTCTGTGTGGCTCAAGTCCTCTTTTCCTTCCTGATCTGTCTCGACTGTTCCACCCTATTGAGAGTGGGGTGTTGAAGTCTCCTACTATGATCATAAAGCTATTTTGCCCTTCGGTCTTTCAGAGTTTTCTGTGGGTCTTTGAATTTCTCTTGGTTGGATTTTGAGTTTCTTAAATTCGTATGTCCATTTTCTCTTTAGCACTTCTTGCAAAGCAGGTCTGTTGCTAATGAGCTCCCTCAGCTTTTATGTCTTATTTCTCCCTCCTTTCCAAAGACATTTCACCAGATAGAAAATTCTGGCAGGTTTTTTTCTTTCATCAATTTGAGTAAGTCAGCCACTGCTTTCGGGCCCCCGAGGTTTCTGATGAAGAGTTTGCTGGTAACCAAACTGAGGATTCCTTGTATGGGACGAGAATTTCTTGCTGCTTTTCAAGAATCTCCTTGTTTCTCTTTTGACAGTTTGATTATAATGTGTCTTGTATGTCTGTGGGTCTCTTCTACCTGAAGTCTGATGAACCTCCTGGATTTGTAGATTCATGGGTTTTACAAAATTTGAGAGGTTTTCATTCATTATTTCTTCAAATGCTCTTCTTTGCCCACCTCTCTCCCCGTCCCTCCCCTCCTGGGTTCCCACAGTGCACACGTTTGCCGAGCGGGGTCCCAGGGGTCCCTGCGGCTCTGCTCACCACCTGCCTTCATTCCTTTTTCTCAGCCTTTCAGTGAGTTCGCCGTTTCTTTCTTCTGCCTTTCTTGCATATGCTTTCGAACTCCTCTGAGGAGTTTTCATTTCGGTTATTGTACTAGGTGTTGTTTTCCTGTCTGTCATGTCTTCCTTTAGTCCTTCGAGCAGCTTCCAGACCTCCAGCTTTCGTCCTTGTCTAGCAGGTCTGCCGCCTGTGCTTCCTCAGTGGTGTTTCTTGTGACTTTTTGTTGAAAAGTGAACACTTAAGTCTTATAATGTAACTCTGGAAATCAGATTCTCCCCAGAGTTTTTGTTTGCTCAGTTGTTAACAATTGAGATAAGACCTTGCGGTCTTCTCGGGTCTTCCCTGAACCCGTCTCTGCCAGGGTGCAAGTGTGGCTCTCTGCACCCCCTGGATGGGAGGTTGCTTTAAACACACACACACACACACACACACACTTTTCATAGCTCGAGACTCCTAGCCCAACCGTGTTCGGTGCCGTGCCCCAGGGTTCACAAGGTGCACTGGTGTCGGCCGGGCTGCGTTCTTTTCTCGGGGAACCAGGGAAGGAGCCTCCCTGAGCCCTTGGGTTGTAGGCAGAGTTCGTTTTCTTGTGGGTTTGTGACCAAAGGTCCTGGCTTCTTACTAGTTTTTGGCCGGAAGCCATCTTCAGTTCACAGAGGTTGTCCACGCAGTTGCTTTTGAACCAGCTGACCCTTAAATGTCCAGCCCCCCCGAGGAATAAAGCAGCTGAGGCCACTCTTTAAGCCCTTCGGAGGCCTCTAGCTGGCAGGGGTGCACCGGCCCTGCGTCTCCCAGGTCCAAAGCAGTGATCAGAACGCAGAGCCTGACAGCTGGAGGGCGAGGTCCTTATTTTCCTCCCTGGCTTCAGCAAGTTGCACCGGGAACACGGGCGTGGCACCTGCCACAGGGCTGGGCGGGGGCATGGGCAGCCGCTGCTGCTCCCCAAGCTGAAACTGACCCAATCCGTTTACCAGCGGAGCTTTCCGCTAGGAGCTACAAGCATTCAGACAGACTCTGGAGTTTCAAAATAATTACATCAGACTCCGCCGACCCGATTTTCGTCTCAACTGAGATAGATTCCTGCTGCTTCCTGCTCCACCGGCGACCTCACTGTCACTCTGGTCACCTCTGTCCCCGTCTGGTCACAGCGCGCAACGGGCTCAGCACAGACACACACAGCACCCCTGTGCTCAGCTCTCTGCAGGGACACTGAGCTCCAGGTCGGGCTTGTCGGGGTTTTTTGTTCTATCAAAGTCACAATACTTTCAGGTTTTTAAACACATCGCGTACCTACCCGTGTCCCCACGCCTGCCTTGCCTACTCTCTTGATGACTTGTTAGAAGCCTGCTCTTTTGGAACTTTCTGGTTCGTTCCTCTTTCCTCTCCTCCGCCAACACAAACGTGCCCTCCCTCGGTCGGCCACACGAACAGCTCACTGGTCATCTGCATGTTCCCTGGTAGTGCGAGGCGGGCATGCACACACACGCACACGGAGATGTCCGACCCTCATCAGTGCTCTCTCCCCATCAAAGCGGGCAGGGCGGCATCGCTGAGACCAGAGACGGGGCCTGGGATTGAATCCTGACTTTGTAACGTGAGTTCGCGCATGCTCCCTTACCTGTGCCTCAGTTTACTCAGTTGTAAAATGGGGGTGAGAGCACCTTTCTCCCGGCGCAGTGTAGCACTTAACGTGTGCTTGCAAGAAGTGCTCAGGGCAGCGTGGACACAGATGGGTTGTCGTGGCCGTCCTGTCCTGGTGCCACGCCCAAAGGAAGCAACGCTCCTTCCCATGGGAGGGCCTGACCTTCCCACCTTGCTCCCTCGGGGCTCCTCAGGCACAGAGTGGGCTGCGGCCTCCGATGTCACCGTCTGGGGCTCTGGGCAGGACTAGGAGGCGTTAGGGGAGTCCCGAGTTTGAATCCAGCTCTACTGCACAGCCCTGTGGCCTTGGTGGGTGGGGAGATTCCTTAACTCTTGAGCCTCCATTTCCTTATCTAAAATTAGATTAAGAAGATCACGGATGATTCTCCAAAACATTGGCAACAGAAACCAACGAGACAGCAGTACAGCCCTCCCTCCTGGGAGGGCCGAGGTCTGGGCCCCGGGAGAACGTGGTCCTGGGGCTGCGTGGCCGTAAATGAGGAACAGGTGAAGGGCCCGCCCTCAGAGGGGCAGCCACTGCCCGAGAGGAGAGCCCGCCCAGGGCACGCCTGCCCCTCCCTCCCGGTCCCCACACAGGGCTGGGGACCCTGCTCCAAACCACTGGCCCAGGCCTCTCACTATCTCACACCCTGGACACAGGGGCAGCCTTTGCACCCCGCCCCCTGTTGTCCATTAGTCTCCCCCCACCCAGTTCTTTGATAAAAGATTTTCAGTTTTTCATGCAGGACCATGCCAGCTCCCCAGCTGCTGTCCCCGGGCCCCCTAGTAAGCTGTCACCCAAGCCCTCCCCTAGGCCGAGCCCCGACCTGGAGCCCCACCGCAGCCGGCAGGCCCAGGCCGTGCTCTCGGGAACCAGGGGCGCTTTGAGTGAGGGGCCATCCAGATGGGGGCGGACTCAGGCCCCCGGAGCACCCACACTGACTCCTGGCTGGGCTCCCTTCTCCCACTGTTGTCCCCTCCAGTCCGCCACCCAGGCAGCCACCACAGGGGGCTGGTGAAGATGTGAGGCCAACACAGGGCACCCACAGGCAGGAGCAGCATCGCCGAGAAGACCCGGGTGTGAACGTGGACCTGCAGGGACAGCTCCACTGGGAAATGGAAACCCTCCGAAGGTGAGCTGGGAGGGTTTTTTTAAAGAAGCTGACAGATGTGGCTGAGTCAGGTGCCATATTTTGCTGTGTATAGCGCACAACTCTTTGCCCAAATATTTGAGGGGAAAATAAGGATGCGCATTATGCATGGGTAGTACTAATTCCGTATCTATGTAAATGTTTCTAATTCTTTTATTCACGTTTATGCGTTAAAAGTGTAACTCTAGAAGGCAGTAACGATATGTGCATGCAAAATAACACCCTGGAATACAATAATCAGTTTCATTTCTAAATATAAATTAAAAATTGAATTAAAAAAATAAAACAAAAGATTTTTTTCCTGAAAGTTTGAGCCAAAAACATGGGAGCGCATTATACATGGCAAAATACAGCACTTATTTTTAAACTCGAAGAAAGGTGAAACCAAATGTATGCTAAAATAGCACAGATAAAATTGTCAGTGCTCTTAAAGATCATATTAAAAATCCCCAGACAGCCCCGGCTGGGAGGCTCGGTGGGCTGGCGCCACCAAAAGGTACAGGTTCAATTCCCCGTCAGGGTGTGTACAGGGGGCGACAGATCAATGTTTTCCCTCCCGTCAGTGATTCTCCCCACCCCCTCCTGTCTCTGAAGAATCAATAAACATACCCTCGGGTGAGGACTTTCTAAAAATCCCCAAAAAGAATGTCACTATAGTCAGAGAAAACAGCACCGGGTATCAAAGCGTTACACTGTACACTTTGGGCTATTACAGTGCGGTAGGTCAGTTACAGTCAATGAAACGGGGGGAAATCCACAAACATAAAAAATTAAAAGTTTGAGATCATTTTTTAACATATCGACGATAATTCATATATAATCTGGGACTGAAATCGGACTTGGCATGTACCTGCGGACACTGCTCCGGGCTGGGCCGTCCGGCAACACAAGGGAATCGGAGCTCCTTCGCCCCAGGGAAAAGCAACCACATTGATTCACGATCATGCACTTCAGAAAGCTGGTGCCGGGAATAGAGCCTGGATGTTATCAATCCCCCGTTCCCTTATAGACTCTCTAAGATTAAAACAAAAAAAGTGGCTGTTTGGGCAGAAACTGCATTGAGTTAAAGAAATGAATTTCCATTGAATATTCAATCAAGAAGGCCAATCAAGGACTTGCTGGAGCAATTGAAAAGATCAGCCATGCATGCCAAGGGCTGGAACTCTTCACAGGACCAAAGGCTTGTGGACACAAATGGCCTCAATGGCCCTCGTCCAGGCCAGCTCCCGCCCACAAGAGAGACAGAGGAACCTAGGACAAGAAAGCGCACGCCTCCCGCAAGCTCAGTCAGCAGGAACCCCAGTTCCCTGCTGGTCCCTGCGTTTCAGGGGACGTGCTGGCCGAGGCCAGAAAGGCGTCCCAGTGCTCTCGTGGTGCCCACAGGCCCAGAGCCTCTGGGCTGGCAGCAGGGTCCAAGCCCCTGGCGGCCGGCAGAGCCCCAAAACTTGGGACCCCATGTGCCTGGAACTGCTGGCTGAGGACCTGGTCGTCCCCTCAGACACCTGTCCTTCCCTATGTCCAGGAAAAGGAGGCCAGTGCCCCACCCCCAGGAGTTCTCTCCTCCAACAGTCTTCCTTGGCCCAACACATAGTCCACCACCAACAGAAACGTCTACCGCAGGCACCCTGGGTCCACGCGGCCCAGGGGCTGCCCTTCGCCTTCCCGTGCGCCCCGGGAGACCCAGAACCTCGGCCAGGCTCTGCCCAACGTCGCTGTACGGAAGTCATTGTGAGTTTTTTCCTCTTTGAGCTTCATTGCTTTTAGTTCACAGACGATAAGGTGGTTCACATTAGAATCTTGACAGAATTATTCTAGGATAATGATTAATCATGGAAGAATATTTAAATATGAATCTTACAAGGCAATTGCTTCCACTTCATTCTATCCGTAGGTAATGTTAATACAGAATTGTTAATAAATCCACTGAAGCAACCCATTAATACAGCAATAATTTTTTGTCTTCTAAAATAATTTTTACCATTTTCTCTCTCAGTTTTATTACTGTTATTTAAGTGATTACACAATGGCTGAAATGAAAGCTTCATAATGCTGTAATTTTTAGGATATCATTTATAAATGTACAATATAAAATGTGATCTTATTATAACCTTGTTGGTTGCTGGCTAATATAAACTAATGTTGCATTTTCTCATTTAGTTGCACGTGGCTACACAGCAGTATAGTTTGGGGGAATTGGCAGCATGGTCCCTGTCCCCTTTTACAAACCAGAGAGAGCAAAGCAGACCGAACAAGAGCTTATATTTAAAAAAAAAACAAAAAAAAACCCTAAAAAATGCATATCAAAAACTGTTAAAACTAAAAATGAAAATATACCACCCTCCTACAGAGACTTCTTAGGCACTTTTATCTAATCACCCCTCAATGATAAGGGAACCATATTACTCCTATTAAGAATGCATGGTCTGGGGCTTCCGGTCAAGATGGCGGCATAGGCAGACATGGCTCGCCTCTTCGCACAACCACATCAAAATTACAACTAAAATATAGAGGAACCGTCACTCAGGAACATCAGAAAACGAGTTGACTGGAACTCCGACAACTATGGAATGAAGAAACCACACCCATCCAGACTGGTAGGAGGGGCTCAGATGCAGAACAGGCTGATCCCACACCCACATGGATAGAAATTTGGGAGGAATATCACAGGAGTAAAGAGTCCCAGCCACAAACCAGGCCCCCCAGCCCAGCATTCCAGTGCCAGGAAGATAGGTCCACACAACTGGTTGCAAAAACCAGCGGGGACTGAGTCAGTGGAGGAGGCTGCTGGAGCCCCAGGCAGTTCCTCAAAGAATCCACACACAGACTCACCAACTCAGACTCACTCCCTCTGAGCTCCAGCACTGGGGTGGCAGTTTGAAGGGCACCAGTGGTTCACAGGGAGAGACTGAAGACCCCATCAACCTGGCTAACACTGTGTGACCCACCTTGGAAATCCACAGAGCCTCCACCCCACCCAATTTACAAGCCCACCCAAGCTGCTTTTCCACAAGAATGGCTGGTCTTGGCACCTAAATCCTATCAAACAAGCAACAGCTGGCTTCAGTGAGCCCTAGGCAGCCAGATTAGACTCACAGCTTGGCTTCACCTGGGAATCTCCAAGCCCAGCACAAGTAGCAGCCATCGCAGATTGCTTCACAGCTCAGGCAGGGTGGCCCCAGGCAGAACACAGGTCAGGGCTGACCTTGCTTTCATCACCTGGGAAAACCCAGGACCAATGCACCCAGTGGAGAGACCACATCAGAGCACCACCACCCTGCCCCTGCACAGCTGATCCTCCACAGACGGTGGAGGTTGGTGGTCAGTGGTCACAACCAAACCTTGCAGCTAACTGGCCTGGGTAAGTTTCTCCCATTGGTTTGTCAACAGCAACCAAGGCTCAACTACAAGGGGTGGGTATACTCAGCCCACACAGAGGGCGCACCTCGAGTACCCAGCTTGGGTGATAGAGGACGCTGTGCCACTGGACCCTACAGGACACCTACTACATTAGGCCACACTACCAAGACACAGAGTCAAAGCAGCTCTACCTACTACATAGAAACAAACACACGGAGGCTGCCAAAATGAGGAGACAAAGAAATGTGACCCAAATGAAAGAACAGATCAAAACTCCAGAAGAAACCCCAGCTGGTGTGGCTTGGTGGATTAAGCATCAGCCTGTGAATCAAAGGGTTGATTCCCCAGTCAGGGCACATGCCTGGGTTGCAGGCCAGGTCCCCAGTAGGGGGCGCACGAGAGGCAACCACACATTTATGTTTCTCTCCTTCTCTCCCTCCCTTCCCCTCTGTCTAAAAATAAATAAACAAAATCTTAAAAAGAAAAACAAACAAACTCCAGAAGAAGAGTTAAACAAAATGGAGATAAGCAATCCATCAGATGCAACATTCAAAACACTATTTATAAGGATACTCAAGGAACTTAGTGAGGACCTCAACAGCATAAAAAAGATCCAGTCAAAAATGAAGGATACATTAATTGAAATAAAGAACAATTTATGGGGAAACAGCAGTAGAATAGATGAAACCGAGAATCGAATCAATGATTTGAAACAGAAGGAAGCAAAAAACAACTATGCAGAACAAGAAGAAGAAAAAAGAATCCAAAAGAGGACCGTGTAAGCGGCCTCTGGGACAACTTTAAGAGTTCCAACATTGACCTCCTAGGGGCTCCAGAAGGGGAAGAGAAAGAGCAAGAAATTGGAACTCTATCTGAAAAAATAGTGAAAGAGAACTTCCCTAATTTGGTGAAGGAAATAGACATGCAAGTCCAGGAAGCACAGGGAGTACCACACAAGACAGATACAAAGAGGCCCACTCCAAGACACATCATAATTAAAAGGCCAAAGACTAAAGATAGAGACTCTTTAAAAAATATATATATTTATTTATTTATTTTTAGAGAGAGGGGAAAAGAGGGAGAGAAACATTAACGTGTGGCTGCCTCTCACACACCCCAAGCTGGGCGCCTGGCCCGCAACCCAGGCCTGTGCCCTGACTGAGATCAAACCAGCAGCCCTTTGCTTCACAGTCTGATGCTCAAGCCACTGAGCCACACCAGCCAGGGCTAAAGAGAGGCTCTTAAAAGCAATAGAAAAGAAGTTAGTTACCGGAAAGTTGCCAGATGGGGGGTGTGTGTGGGAGAATGGGTGAAGAGGTGAGGGGATTAAGTACAAATAGGTAGTTACAGAACAGCCATGGGGTTGTACAGTACAGTATAGGAAATGGAGTAGCCGAAGAACTTATACACATAACCTACGGACATGGACAATGGTGGGTGGATGGCCTGAGGGAGTGGGGGTGCTGGGCGGAGGGGGACAAAGGGGGAAAATTGGGACAAATGCAATAGCATAACCAATAAAATATATATTTTTTAAAAAGAATGCATGGTCTGGTACAAAAAATAATAATATGTGTTATGGAGTTTATAACATATAAAATATATAATATTAATAGCACGATGGGAGGGGAGAAATGGAAGTTTACTGTTGTCAGATTCTTACATTATAGGGGACGTGGTATGACATCATTTGAAGGTAGACTAAGTTCAAGAGGAAGATACATAGTAACAGATAATTCATTAAAAGGAATGCATGTTATCCAGAAACATATAAAAAGGATAACATATATTAACCGGGCTGTATCACACTACATTCACAAGACATAGGAGCAAAAATAAATCTGAATTATACTTGGTGTATTTTATTTAAGGTTTTCATCTATATGTATACGTGATATAGGTCCACACTTTTTTGACTACATTAAATTTTGGAATTAAATATAAGCTACAAATTTTTAAAAACTTACACGTCTATAATTCTAAGGAATCCCACATAATCATGAAAGATTTAGACTAGTGTTTCCCAAACTTTTCTGCTTTGTAGACCAATTAATTTTTTACTTTGTCAAGTATGACATTAAAAATTAATAAGCCCTGGCTGGGTGACACAGTTGGTTGGAGCATCATCCCATACACCAAAAGGTTGCGGGTTCGATTCCTGGTCAGGGCACTTACAGGAGGCAACCAATTGATGTTTCTCTCTCACATTTCTTTCCCTCTCTCTCTCTCTCTCCCCCCACCCATCCCCTTCCTTTCTCTCTAAAAAAACCGATAAACATGTTCTCGGATGAGGATTTTTTTTTTTTAATTAATAACAATCATCTGTATCACCAGCATTTAATTTTAAAAGGACATTTAACATCAAAATTTTTAGTAATAACAGACTCTAATTTTGCTTGTCCTTTATGAATCACCTCACTTTAGTACACTGATTTTTTTTTTTCTACTGATGGGTGAAAACTTCAGCCCCAGCTCACAGCGGTTCACAGTCCAGAGTCTGTCCCTCTGGCTGTGACCCCCCACCCCCCATTAGCTGGCTCGTTGGCAGGGGCGGCTGGTGCCCACCCCCTACCTGTCACTTCCCCCTGCTGAAGCGCCCGCCACCTCTGCAGACACCCCGTTTGTCCCGTTTCTCGAGCCCCACCTTTTCCTCCAGACCAGCTCGCATCTTTTACCTCCTGTGGTCCTCTTTTTTAAAAAATTTACTTTTTAACTTTTTCAATTACAGTTTTTACATCAATATTATTTGGTATTAGTTTCAGGCATACAGTGGAGTGGTCAGCTGTGTACTTTAGACACTGTTCCCCCGATACGTCCAGTGCCCGCCTGGCGCCGTCCATAGTTACTGTGACACTGTTAACTCTATCCCCCCCACAGCGCTTCACATCTTCCCCGGGACTGGTCTGTGAATGCCAACCTGTGCTCCTCGATCCCCTTGCCTTTCTCACCCATCCCCACAGCCTCATAATCCTCTTTCTAAGTGAAGCATTTCAGAGAACCCTCACTTAGTTCTTAACTTCCTTTCAAAACCTAAACTGAGGCCTATCTTTTCCTGCGTTTTAGGTTTGCCCAATAACTAAAATGGCTTTCTCCCTAAGGAAATTTCTGCCAACGCCAGTTTGAAATAAACTTTTTTTTTTCCTGGTAAACAAATAATAAACTGTTAGAACTAAAAAACATTCAGCCCAGTTGCCAGGTACAAAATCAACATACGGAAACTATAAAACTCTTCAAAGAAACAAAGGGGGAAAGCTTTGTGACACTGGATTTGGTAATGACACCAAAAAGCACAAGGAACAGTAACACCAAAAACTAGAAGAATTGGACTACATAAAAATTTACAGGGCAACCCACCGAATGGGAGCGAACGTCTGCCAATCATGCGTCTGACAAGGAGTCACTGTCTACGGCATAGGAAAAGCTCCTACAACTTAAAGGAAAACCACTTGATTAAAAATGGGCAACGGGTTTGAACCGGTATTTTTCCAGAAAAGAAACACAAATGGTCAAAGAGCTCATGAAAGGAAGCTCATCGCTAATCTTGATGAATGCAATGAGGTAGACACCACTCTACACCCATTAGGATATTATCAAAAACAAGTGTTTCATTAGAAAATAAACATTGGCAAGGATGTGGACAAATTAGGACCTTGTGCACTGCTGGTAGGGACATGAAATGGTGCGGCTGTGAGGGAAAACCATGGTGCATCTTCAGAAAATGAAAAATAGAATGATCACACGACGCAGCAATTTCACTTCTGTGCATTTTCTAAAAAGAAGCAACAGTCAGGAGTCAAACGATATCCGCACGCCCGCGTTTAGAGCAGTACCGCCCGCTCCCGAGGGATGGGGTAAACCACCTGCCCCCCAAGGGAGAAGAGAAACACCAAACGTGGCGCATCTACGCAATGGAACACTGTTCGGTCTTAAAAAGGAAATTCCGTCACATGCTACAAAACGAAATGTACCTTGAGGACCGTGTGCTAATGGAAACTAGCCAGTCACAAAAGAATGAACGCTGCATGATTCCACTTCAGTGAGATTCCTAGAGCGGTCAAGTTCATAGAGATGGGAGGTCAAAGGGTGCTGGCCCGGGGCTGGGGAGGGAGTTACTGTGAAATGGGGACAGAGTTTCTGTTTGGGAAGGTGAAAAGTTCTGGAGGTGGACAGCACTGATGGTTGGACAACAACATGACACGTGGTTATACCAATACCACTGAAATGTGCACTTCAAAATGGTTAAAATGAAAAAAAAAAGGTTAAAATGGTAAATTTTATGTTATTTTACCACAATAAAAAAAAAAAAAAAAGGTAATAATGTCTAGCCCTGGCTGGTGTGGCTCAGTTGGTTGAAGCACTGTCTCATAAACCAAAAGGTCATGGGTTCGATTCCCAGTCAGGGCACATGCCTGGGTTGCGGGCTCCATCCTGGGTCGGGGTAAGGGGGGGCAACCAATTGATGTCTCTCTCACTCTCTCTAAAATCAATATGCATGTTCTCAAGTGAGGATAAAAACAAACAAAATAATGTCTAATAACACAACTCACCTTGAAACTGTATAGAGAGGGTCAGGGGCACCCAAGCCCTTTTTCTGACTTCCCATGTCCCCGAGGGGCCGGCTCCCAGCAGCCCCGGGCTCGCCGTGCTCAGAGGAGGATGAGGAGGCCGAGGCTCTCAGTCTTGGAGGCGCTGGCTCAGTCTCCCACTCTGGGTCTGTGATCCCGCCACTTAGAGACAGACAGCTCAGGAGACACTGGATCTCCAATGGGGACCCCTCTCCTGCCCGCGCTGTTCCAAGGCTGGTTTTCGTAGAAACCAGGGCTGGTGCCCGGGGCGGGTGTGGGCGAGCGCTCCTCACCAGGACCCGCTTTACCCAAAGGCCGCTCGTGCCTCTCTGGAAGCACCAGCTCCGCGCCTCTGCCCCAGGGCCTAAAGGTACCTCACGGGCCACAGGACTCCAGGTGCCAGGCTTGCGAGGCCGCTGCACACACAGCGAGGACGGGGAGGGGCACCTTTGCCCCTTGGGTGTGCCGGCTCCATGGCGACAACCCTTAGCTGCCAGTCTGCCATCACCTGTCATTTTGGATACATGGCTCCTATCATTCTGAATCCGAGACACTTTCTCACAGACAGCCCTCCCGGTGGCTGTAAAGTAACTTAGTCCTTGGAGAGTCTGGTCGGATGGACAAAACCGGGTCCCTTCACCTCCATCCACGTCCAAGGGTGTGGCAAGGGGGGCCGCGAGCTGGACGACGTTCAGTCCGTTTCTCCACGACCGGCTCTGGGACCGCGGGTGAGCTGCCCACCAAGCTGGAAACCCCGTTTCTGTAAAGAGCGGGGCAACCGCCTGGGGGCAGATGGACCCGCCCACCTCTGGGGACTGAAGGTCAGTATAAAAGGGGC
Organism: Mormoops blainvillei; assembly: GCA_004026545.1. Taxonomy (NCBI): domain Eukaryota; kingdom Metazoa; phylum Chordata; class Mammalia; order Chiroptera; family Mormoopidae; genus Mormoops; species Mormoops blainvillei. The sequence continues at coordinate 115,656 of PVJD01001339.1, forward strand.
CGCTGCTGCAGATGGCTGGCGCCCTGGTCACGGCCCCGCACGACCGCCGTCTAACGCTCCGAGAGCGCTCTGGGCTCTGCTCCTGGGACCGTGGCGAGACTGAGTGAACGCAGCTGCGGGCGTCGCCCAAAGCCGGCCTGGGGCTCCGGGGACCAGGGCGGGGCACAGGGCGGCCAGGGAGGGCCTAGGGTCCGACAGCTACGGCCCTGGCCCTGAGAGAGGCCGTGCTGACTGGCCCACGCTGTGGGAAGGCTGTCCTCATAAGACAGGGCCCTTCCCAGCAAGGCAAGTCCTTTCGAACTCAGAATTGTCATCTTAGAACTCAAGTGGCCTCCGCCGGCCCTCTGTCCTGCTTCCCAGTTTCTTATCCTGGGACATAACAGACTGGCCAAGGGGACTGTCCCTCCCATGTCCTCCAGGGCAGCGGCTCGGCTCTGTCCTCTCCCCACCTGAGGTGACGGCACGCCGTGAAGGACGAGCCGGTGGAGCCGAGCGCCTGGAGCGCTCCAAACCCGGAACCAGCCCTGCAGGGGGCGCCGGAGGCCTCCGGGCCCGTGGAGCTGCCGCCGGCCCAGCCATCTGCCCTCTGCGCACGCAGGTTACGTGCGCACGCAGGTTACGTGCGCACGCAGGTTACGTGCGCACGCAGGTTACGTGCGCACGCAGGTTACGGGGCGGCAGAGTTGACGTGTGGAGACAAAGGCGAAAGGAACCAGATTCCTGGGCCCGCTTTCACACCATTAAGTCGGAGCAGCCTGCCGTGTCGCGGTCACAAGTCACGCTGTTTGGTTCAGAGCGAGTTCTAGGCAGGGCGCAGCCGTCACCACGAGCACGGCCCTCGCAGGCCAGGGACGCTCCGGTCCCCAAGGGCAGAGGAAACATTTCACAGGAAAAGGCACTTTAACACAGAAGGGACAACGCATCCTTTTATAAAGTATTTATTCTAAAAAAATCACACTGTACAAATTTAGATAGAACATTCTCAATACTCATATTTATAAAAATGTGAACACAGACTGGAGTTAACAGACAAACTTCTGTTGCTGTTTTTCTTTTTAAATTAGGAAGGAAGAGGCGATGTTTTCCAGGTACAATGATAGTAAACGTCTAGCAGACATTCAGAGCCAGCCGATAAAAGGCTCGAGTCCCCTGCTGGCTCTCCAGCGGGATCCAGCCGACAGCACGGGGACAGCACCCAGCAGGGGGACGGGGCCTCCCGGATCCCGGTCACAGGCTCAGCGAGGCTCCCCGCACTGGCTCACGCAGCACAGAAGTCTGCGCTCGGGGTACAGCCGGCATGATTTCTCCCTAAGCTCCCATTTCTCTAACCAAGTGGGTTTCCTGTACAGTTGTTACGAAGGTCCGCACAGCAGCACGGAGCTCCTGTGAGGTGTTACTTCTGCGAGTGACAAACGGCCGTCACGGGACCGTTCCCGCAGGTCGCTGCAGGCTCATGCAGACGGAGGGGGCGGGGGTCCACGCGAGAGTCCAGGCGAGGGGCCCGGCCCTCCCGAGAGGTCACTTTAAAAGCCTGGAGTGCGCGCCAGCGCCCCGCCCCGCCCCCCGCCCCAGCTCAGCTCCCTCGGCGGGGCTGCCCCCCGCCCCGCGCACTGTCACACTGTGGCCGGGCGCCTGCCCACGGGGCAGCCGCAGGCCTCCAAAACACGTGACCAGGCCGGGGAGCCGGCGGCGGGGAGCCCGGGAGGCGCCCTTCACATTCCGGGGGGTGGGGGCAGCCGCGTCACAGCCAGGGGTGCCAGGCGGGGTCCATGCGGCACAGGTTGTCCAGGCTGTTGGCGGCTGCCACCAGGGTGTTCACTTTGCTCTCGCCGCCTTCAAACTGGGCGAGGTTGTGCAGGCGGGTCATGATGGCCGTGACGGCTTTCTGCACCAGGGAGACCAGCTGCTGGCTGTCCATGTTCTCCGGCTGCCCGGCGGCCGACAGGGGCGAGGAGGTGTCCTCCTGCGTCTTTTTGTGCCAGGCGATGATCTCGTCCCGGAGCACAGTTTTCAGGATGCCGTCCACCTGCGCGAGGAGAGAATTAAAACCCGTGTTTAGACAGAAAGGGCCAGAGGGCGGCTGCCCGAGAGAACCGACTCGGCCCCAACGGGCTCGGGGGGCCGCCCTGGGCGCCCGGCTCCTCCACCAGGGGCAGCGGCCACAGGGCCGCAGCCGACGGCCCGGTTCTTCTGTCTGGGCCTCCGCGGAGCCAGGGCGCACGTGTCCGGCCGCCCCGCCGCCTCACGCAGCTTCCTGGGCCCGCCCGGCGGCCCCTGGCCCGCGGCCCCGAGTGAACGAATGAGGCCCAGCAGCCTGCCCCGAGGCGGCTCACGTCCCAAACCGCGCCAGGCGCCGGGCGGCGATGGGCGTGGGGCAGGGAGAGCGGCCGAGGAAGGCCGGAGGGGTCTCCAAGGGCCTGCGAGGGGTCACGCCCGGCGCAAACAGGAAGGTTCGAGGGTGCAAGCACGTGGGTGCTGCAGGACACACGTCTCGGGGCAAGGGAAGGGCACACAGAGGCCCGGGCCGTGTGCATCCGCCGGGGGCGGTGCTGGGGTGCTAGGAGAGCCGCCCCAGGCCTGTGTGGGCCCAGCCCCTCCACTTGACCCCGTGCCTCAGCTTCCCCTTTTATGAGCACAGCTTAGTCATGGAGCCTCTCTTCTCACACTGTGTGAAGACTAGGACTGAATAAATGTACAGTCCAGAGCTGGGGCAGGGACGCTGCTGAGACCACCTCCTGATGCTGGAGAGCAGAGCCTGAGGGGCGGGGCGCCCAGGCAGGAGCCACGCAGAGGGGACAACCCCCACCCAACATTGCCTTTCCTTATGAAGGAGTCAGCAAGGGTGCCGCTGGGGGCGGGGGGCGCGAGTCCGAGGGTGGAGACTGAAGACACAGGCACCCCCGTGCCACGTGGGTTTGGCATTACGTTCTAACAGTGCCAGACTCAACGGCCACTCTGTGTTGGGGTCTCCTGCACTCGCCTATCTCCCCCGGAGCGCGAGGAATCGAGGGCTGGGCTTTGCCAACGCTGGGCTTTCAACGGGCAAGTGAGGTCAGAGCAAGCGGGACGGCCACCCAGGGACTCCCGGCTGAAGGCGCAAGGAGCAGAGCGGGGGGCGCCAGAGGCTGCGGCCCCGGCCAAGGGCAGGGCAGCCGGGGCGCTCTGTCCTCAAGGGAGGGGGCTGCTGCAGCAGGCAGGACAACATCGGTACTGAGGTCACTGGGAAAGACAGCAGGGTCACTCAAGAGACAGACTGACTACAAACCCTGCACATCTTCATGAACTGGGGCCGCCAACAACCCGTCGTTGTGTTCAAAGACCACAGAGCGCTTCCATCCCAGGCCTCAGGACCGCTCAGAAGTGACTTCACACGACCGCGTCGAGGGTTTTACTCTGCGTTACTGGTGCTAACCAGGGTGCGTCTTTAGAAGAGACTCCCGTGCAGAATGGTCTGCATGTCAGCCTGCTGTAAGGGTACCCCACATTTTGGCTGTGAAGAAATCTGGGCCCAGAGTTTGGAGAAGGCCCACTCTCTTCCCATTTGCACCAGCACGGTGAGTAGCACGTGTGTCACTCCAGGCCGTGACAGGCCTTTAAAATGAGGAGAGCCTTGCTATCAAAAAATCAATAAACAGCAGGCGCTTGGTAAGGAAGTGGAGGGGGGGACCCCGTGCACCGCTGGCGGGGACACAAACCGGTGCAGCCGCAGCAGACAGCAGTGCAGGGTCCCTCAAGGGCCAAAAGCAGCCCTGCCGGGGCCCAGCGGTCCCACTTCTGGGTGTGTATCCAAAGACACCCAAAACACTAATTCAACAAGACACACGCACCACATGTTCACTGCAGCGTTATTTATAATAACCGAGATATGGAAGCAGCCCAAGTGCCCATCGACAGACAAGTAAATAAAAAAGCTGTGGTTCATATACACAATGGGCTATTAGTCACAAAAAAGAATGAAATCTTACCATTTGCAGCAGCACAGATGGACCTAGAAAGTATTATACTATGTAAAATAAGTGAGACAGAGAAAAAATACCATAGGACTCCACTCATATATGGAAACTAAAGAACGAAATAAACAAACAACCAAAACAGAAACTAACAGATACAGAGAACTGATGACGGCCAGACAGCACCGGGGCTGGGGAGCTGGTGAGAGAGCTGCAGGGACTGAGAAGCACACACTGGTAGCTACAGAACAGTCACAAGGACGTTCAGCACAAATGACGACGTCTGGTGCCAGGTGGGCACCAGCCTCACCGGGTGACCGCTTCGTAAGAACATAAATGTCTGACCAGCATGCTGCACACGTGAAACTAATGTAATACTGAACGTCAACTGTAATTGAAAAATAAATTTTAAAAGTATATAAGGAGAGCTTTCTTCATTCTTTTCAAGAGTTTTCAAATTAAATGCCACTCTAATATTCTAAGGATTACCCTACAATTATTTCAGGAAGTATAACATTTCTCTCTAACCGAGAACATATTCCAAGTCCCAAAGTACAAGTGGACAGTGGGGAACTGCTGCAAATCACCGCACTGGCCACACAACCTCCTCCCTCAAGGAGAAACCTACAGGCCGCAGGCTGCACTCACGTGCATAAGAGTTCGTCCTAACGTCCCAAAATAGCGTTCCACGCGCAGGTACGTGCAACCGACCATTAGAAAGAGCACGATGTGTGTAAAACGTAAAGTCCTTGTTCACAGTTAAGAGTTTATTCAATAATTTAAAAACTATCCCGAGTAAATGTTTTGGGGAAACAGTGTCTGAAGCTTCTCTGGGCACAAACTGGCTTATCTGGGGAAAAAAGGGAAAAAGGCACACAGAGCTGGTCTCGGAAGTTAAAACAAACAAAAAACCGTAAATTGTGTTCTTTCCTCAGCTGTGAAGAGACAGCTTCAGAGTCAGAGCGAAGTGGCTCTGAATCCCTGTGTGTCCTGCCCTGGCTGGCTGACCTCTGATTTGCCACTCACCTTCCCTGGCCTCAGTTTCCCCATCTGCACAGCAGCAGGGAGGACTTGACAAGGATCCACCTCAGCAGCCAGTGTGGTGCCGGCCACGGTGGCAGTGGTGCTGTCACCGGGAGGAGCTATCACACGCCCTCAGGTGGCCGAGGGTGTCCTGCCACCTCTCCTGGCGCTGGGAGCTTACACGTGACTCGCAGGCCACGCTCGTGTGGGCCCCGTCGCCACAGCCCATGTAAGACAGGCGCCACCCTACAGGCCCCCCCGCCTTCTAGAGCAGAGACGGTGGCTGTAAAGTGGAGTAAACACACGGACGCGCCACGCGAGCCAGCGGGGACGGCCCAGCACAGGCTTCTAGACCCCTTTGTGAGCAGCTCCTCGGCACCCTGGACGCCTCTCTTCATGCCCCTCTCCCCAGTGAAGAGGCTTTAGTTAGACAGCGACCACGCCCTCCCCGTGCGCACTTCCTGTGAGGGCACCACGTGCACCCAGTCGCCCTGGCCCAGCTTCTCCTGGACGGCCGCATGGCCTACCTTGAAGTTCGGCTGTGCGAAGCACCGGGCAACCGCGATCATGGAGGCGGTCAAGGGGCCCGAAACGCCGATGGTGGTCAGAAACTCGGAGATGTTGGGGGTGAGCCGGAAAGGAACGGGGCGGTTGGCATCTAAGTCTCCCGTGGCGTCATTTATATCAAATCGAAAGTAGGCAACGTTCAGTTTGCCAGTGTCCTAAGTTTCAGAAAAAGACATTTCAGCAATGCAAACGCAGAAGGAAGCGCCTGACGGATGGCGCCCGGCCGGTCACACCCCATTACCTGAGCGATCTGCAGCATCTCGGGGTTGAGTCTATTCAAATGCAAGACGAACTCCGCGAAGCCAATGAGCGCAAGCTGGATGGTGAACATCTTCCGGAAGGTCCAGTAGTCGGTGGCGTTGGGGAATGTGTGCAGGGCCCACTCCTTCAGCATGCTGCGGGGCACCATGTTGCTCTGCACCTCCTTGAGGATGTCTCGAAGGACCTGAAACAGTGCGTCACGCCGTCACTCTTCCATTTAACACTATTTTTTTCCTTCAAAAGGAAAACTCTCAAATTGCCATGTTTCATGTAGCATCAGCAGAGCCAATTGTGTGGACGAATACACGCACCGTGTCCTGTGACTAAACCCGGGACACACAGACTGCTCAGTTTCCCTCCAGGGTGCCACGTCTCTTACTCAAAGCCAAGACGGAGCCGTCTCTGTAAAAGCCTCAGTTCATGACGTGTGACGTCGGTCTTACCGAACATTTAAGCAAATATCTGAATACCACAACTTGCTACCTACAGAACATGCCAGGCCAGTTAACAAAAAGAACGAGAGAACTGGTAGGTACCTACACCACCACTTCACATCTAAGACTACTCAAGACAAAAGGTTTATAAACTGAACGAGCTAGCCTAAAATCAGCGAATGTCACACAACACCTAAAACTGAATTCTGTGCTGGAAGGCTCACGAGACTACTCGAAACGTCGCCGGTGTAGATATGGCCTCAGTAAAAAGTTTGTTGAGTTCATTTAGTTCCTGTCAGACGAACTGGTACAAGGTCTATTCCGGACTGAGTCCCACCGTGTTCCCTGAGTGACCACGAGCACGCGGGCCCCGGGCAACCAGGAGCCACGCAGGCCGCCAATCACACGTCCGCTTCTGGTCGTTTCCTCCTCCGTAAAATGGAAAGAATCATTTCTGAGGCAGCAGAGTGAGGACTTTCAAAAGCTGCTCCTTTGTCAAAGCAGTTAGGAACACTGGCAAAAATCACCAAAATAATTGTTTCTAGAACTCTGGATACTAAACAAAAGTTTACAATAACCTGAACAGCTTTTATTCAATAAAGGTGAATCTTGGTGAGAGCAGTGAGCTTTGTGGCATTTTATGTTTATTATTTTTAAATCCTCACCCAAGGATATGTTTTCTTGATTTGAGAGAGAGAGAGAGAGAGAGAGAGAGATTAACATCGACTGGTTGCCTCCTGTACGCACCCCGACAGGGGATCAATCCCGTAACCTAGGTGTGTGCCCTGATGGGGGGCTGAACCTGCAACCTTTTGGTGCACAGGACGCACTCCAACACACTGCGCCACCCAGCCAGGGTGAGCATTATGGCATTTTAGTCGTGGTGTTCCCACCCCCTCCCCCGCAGCTCCAGAGCAGCCTTGGAGGCAGGACAGCAGTAGAAACTAGCCGCCAAAGGAGTGAGCAGAACGGGTTTGGTGATCCCAGAGAAAGCCTCGGTCCCAGGGGGCTGTCACTCTCTGACCTGCCTGGCAGCTTCCTGGGAAGTCTCACTCGTCAGGCTTGTCTCTGAGTGAACTCAGTGAGGAACAACCTCTTTGTGGCATCTGCCAAAAACGATCCGGGACAACCGTCTCACATGGAGGCAGCTGAGGCCCTGATGCCAGCTGGGGCCCAAGAGGCAGCCGGACCAGAGGAAGAGCTGGGCCAAGAGGCGAGCAGGGGCTTTGAAAAGGTCCAGCGCAGTCCTGGGACTCTGGAAGGCCACGCTTAATGCTCGTCAACAGCCTCCGGGGGTCTCATGCTCTCACCCCTGGCTGACCTTGAAACTCTGCACAAGCAGGAAGTGAAGGTCAAGGCACTTGTAAACGCCCTGGCCATGCGGGACGTATGCCCTGAGACACACGCGTGCGCACAGAGGCCCTGAGAAAAGGTGATGTGCTGGTCAAAGGCATCTAAGAAAATCTTTATCAAACGAGCTAACTGAGTAGTGGCTGCACACGACAAAACCAGCAACAACAAGCCTTCGGGGGGAGAAGGGTCTGATTTCTAGGTCCTAAAAAGTAACTGTATTATTTAATAATTATATTATTTAGTCCTGGCTGGTATGGCTCAGTGGATTGCGTGCCAGCCTGCAAACCAAAGGGTTGCCAGTTCGATTCCCAGTCAGGGCCTGTGGGTTGCGGGCCAGGTCCCCAGTAGGGGGTGCATGAGAGGCAACCACACAGTGATGTTTCTCTCCCTTTCTTTCTCCCTCTCTTCCCCTCTGTCTAAAAAAATTAAAAATAAAAATAAATAAATCTTTTAAAAAATAATTATATTATTTAACAATTGTGTTACTTAAATATTTATATTGTTTAAAATGTCCAGTTTTCAACAAAAATATTATTATATGCAAAGAATCAGGAAAAAATAGCCAATACACAGAAAAGAAAAAACTTATGTGTATCAAGTTACTTATACCCAGAACATGTAAAGCATTCTTAGAATCAATAATAAAATGACAAATAACCCAGCTTAAAAATGAGCAAAGGCCTTGAATAGACTTTTCTCCAAAGAAAATATGCAAATAGACAATTAGCAAATGAAAAGATGCTCAATATCACTAGTCATCAACAAAACGAGCTAGCGCTTCACAACCGCTCAGAGAGCTACAATCAGAAAGAGAGATGATAAGAAGTATTGACAAGAATGTGGGAAATTAGCACCTTCATACATTGCAGTCATTTTGGGAAACGGTTTGGCAGTTCACCCAAATGTGAAACATGTTAAGAGTTGCCATTTAACCCTCAATTCTACTCTTACATATGTATCTAAGAGAAACAAAAACACATGTCCACACAAAAACATGCACATAAACGTTCACAGCAGCATTAGTTATAATTCTGAAAAAGTATTAACCACCCAAAGGTGCATCAACTGATGAATGGATAATTTAAACGTGGTATATTCATACAAAGGAATATTATTCAGCAATAAAAATAAACAAACTACTGATTCGTGCTACAAAATAAATGAATCCTGAAAACATTAAGCTAAGAAGCCAGCCACAAAAAACCACCAATTGCATAATTCCATTCATACAATACGTCCAAAATAAGCAAATACAGGGATCAAAAGACCTGAGCTTGCCAGGGGCTAGGAAGAGAGAGGAACAGGGTGTGACTGCTGAAGGGTGTGAGGTCTCTTTTGAGGATGATGAAATGTGTCAAAGGTAGACAGTGCTGATGACTGCACGACTGCGAATGTTCTGAAAACACTGAATTGTACATTTTAAAGGATGAATGACTTTTATGGCATGGGAATTATCTCTCAATAAAAGTGTTATAAACATGCAAAGGACAAAGGAGCAGAGTTAACACAGCAAACTAGGGTACAATGAGTAAGAGGAGGGTGTGAAGCTGGGATGATTCTGTGTTGCTGTCCGCCTCTCTCTCGCGGGCCCAACACAACCCTAGCACTGCACTAGGCTGGACAGCATCAGTCAGACACGCTGTTCACGGAAAACGGGAATTCTGATGGAGGCCCGTATTTGCAAACAGAGGCCACTGGCCCCCACTGTCAAAGGTGGACACAGCTTGAAGAATACCACCCATCCAACCTCCCACAAACACCTCCCACCTTCCCATGGTCCACAGAGTGACCTGGGCCCCAATGAGGACTTGACGCCGATTCCCAAGGGAGGTGATGAGCTGTCCCCAGAAGCCAGCCAGACAGGGGGACTCCGCTGGCCCTGCCTGCACCCAGGTGGCGGCTGCACCACACCCCAGGGCCTGAGCCACCTGGGACTGGCCTGCACTGAGCACTGCCAAAGTCAAGTCCTCCGGGACCCAAATGAACCGAAACGAGCGCCCAGGAGAAGGGAGGTGAGGCCACAGCTTCCAGCCCTGTGATGTTGCTCTCTGGACCCGTGAGGCCCTCTCAGGAAGCACAGCAAGGACCCCCGCGGCCTCGGGGGAGCAGGCCAAGACAGCCGCCCCTTCCTTGGTGATGTGCACAGTCCCAGAGAAGCCCTTCTCATCGTGAGCCCAGGCCTGCCCCGCAGTCCACTGCGGGCTGGGACCTGCAGGTGCAGGGGGAGTTCTGTCCACCCGATGGGTGTGGTCAGAGCCTGTGTGGGACCCAAAGAGCCGGTCCAACATGCTCCAGGGCTTGTCACTTTCTGTGTCTTAGAAAGTGCACACAGCACAGAGGTGCCACACCGAATGCCCAGCAATGAGCCAGACAAACAAGCACTGAGTAGATCCGTAGTCTCTCATCACTGAGACCAGGTTTGCACGTCAGTGTGCCAGTGAGTTTGCCATCAAGTTATTTTTTAAATTCTAATTTCTGAATTCTTTTGTAAGAGCAGGTAAAGAACTAGGAACCTCTCCAAGGTTAAAAACTGCCTCTTTTTCCTGTTATAACACTGATCTGTAGCAAACGTCCCTTCCCCAAGTCCGGGCTCATCTCGTCTCTGCCATCTCACAAATCCAAAGTGGAATTTCTCACCCCCTCGCACACACGCACACGCATACACCGCTTTCCCACGCAGCCCTGCACAGGCAGCCGCGTCCGAGGCCTCGGGCCGCAGCCACAGCCACCACCCGCCTGTCCTGGTGCCGCACCTGGTGGCTGGCCTGCGTCCCGCGTGCCTGCACGGTGGCCAGTCTGTCATAGTAGCGGGAGATGGGGTTGTCATGCTCGATGCCCTTCTTGGCACAGCGCTGCTTGTAGATCTCCACGAGCGAGAGGGAAGAGGGGTTGTCCTCCACGAGGCGCATCTGTGGGGACACCGCCACCACACGCGGGACTGCGGAGAAAGCGCAAGAGAAGCGGGCCCCTGAGAGGAGAACCAGGGCCCAGCACCTGCTCGGCCCCAGGGACGTCCTGCGAGCAGAGGAGCCCGTGTGCGACGAGGCTGGAAGAGCACCAGTCACACACCACGTGGTACGGCGTTCAATGTGCTGGGGCCGAGGCCCGAGCTGTGTCCCCTGTGTTTAGACACAGGCGGACAGCAGGTCTTTAGACGGCAACCTCGAAAGGAGAGTGAAGAGCCTGCCGACTGGGCTGCCGGCTGAGCGGGTGAGCGGCAGCCGTGGCCCCTGCCCGGCCGGCCGGCAGGTGCACGCAGATGCTCTGACCCGAAGGAACGCAGTGAACGTGGCCGACACCAGGCACACCGCCGCTGCCGGCTCACTGTTGCGGCTTCGAACTGCAAAGAAATTCAAAAGGACTCCAGGGCACATGTATGTGTTTAGACTGCCATTCGGGGGTCATTAAGTGTGCATCTTTGGAAGAAGGAAAGAGCAACCTATTATGCACAGCTGGAATCAATGCTATAGATCACGTTACATACATGTCAAAATGCATACAGCTTTCTACAGACTTTTCTTTTTTAAATCTACTTATTCTGGCAATTTTAAATTTAAGAAAGTTCCATACGTGACTAGAATATACACTGCAATGGGCCTAGACTCAGGTATTTAATACTGAAATGTTCCACCAATAGTTCTTGGGGTGGGATTACAGGTCTCATCTATTCCCCGCCGTTACAGACAGATGCAGACCCCTCACGAATCACCGGGGACAACTCAGCTATGGGAAGCCCTCAGCCAGGTACTGCCGGCTGCCACCTGACGGCAATCCCTGTGGCCTTCCAGGCACCCCCCACCTCCCTCCAACTTCCCCAAGCCTTGTGTTTCACTCCCTGAAGGCAAGCTCAGGCAGTGCCCATGCCCTGCAGTGTGCGGTCCAGGAGTCCAGAGACCTCGCTTCACACTGAAGCGTGCTGGTAACAGACCCACAACTAGCCCTCTACTCAACCCGGTTCCGCCAGGGCATGGGGGACGATCCCTGGAGGAGTAAAGATGGCAGTGGGCCCAGGTACACCCCTCCTTTTCCAAGGACCCGTTGAAGCACCCACCTTGCAGAGCGGAGCCCACGGCCAGGCAGGCGCTCCCTCCAGGAGCAGGTGAGGCCCACGGACCAGCATGGAAACGCTCCCAGCTGGTGGGCACCACCTGGTGCCCCGTGAGTGTGGCTCTCCTACCTGTGAAAAATAAGTGCCGCTTCGTGGTTTCCTTTCTCTTCTCCAAACAGGGGTTGAGCAGGCGGAGCAGCTGCAGCACGCGCTCCTCCCTGCGCGACTCCGTCAGGCAGGCGTCGTTCATGACGAGGTACGGGTAGATCTTGCCGTTGTGCCCGCGGATGTACAGCCTCCGGGCAGCGGTGTTGTGCTTCTGCACGATCTCCACGCGAGGCATAAACCTGCGGGCATGAGCGCACACACCCCTCCATCACCATTCCCACTCCTCCTCCCCTTGGAAAAGGACATGCAGCTGTCCCAGAGCAGTGGCACCTCACCAGTTCTGACAGGGTGTCAGCCGGCAATCATATCTACATTATGACACGAAAGAAACCACAACGGAGGGAAAACGAAAGGCAGAAGGTGAGCTGGAGTTTCCAAAGGATCGCCCCAGGGCCCAACTCCAGGAGCTGCGTGGGGGCACTGGTCTGGCCCTGAGCACAGCAGCGGCGGGGCTGGGATGGACCGGGGCTGACCTCTGGGCACCAGAAGGTCCAGCCTGGCCCTCACAGGTGCCCCGAGGAGCCCGCATGGGGACGAGCGCGGGCCCCGGCTGACGAAGGTCAGGAAGAAGAGGCCTGGCCAGGGCCCGGTCAGGTTCCGGGGAAAGGGAAGCGAGACTCTGGGCACGCGCGTGGGAAGGCGGAGCTCTGCGCCTGAGCGGGGAGGAAAAACCAGGCCCTGACTGCTGGCGAAGGCGGCCTCTTCGGGGCCCTCGTTACATTTCCAATGAGGTGTAACAGGCGCCACCCTACTCACAGCTGTCTGAGTCTGTCCAGTGCTGTGCTGTGAGAATAAACAACGACCAGGAAACTTGATTTTGTCAAGCCCTGTGGGTCATCAGAAAAGGTTCTTTGGAAACAAACACAAACTTGACTCAAACGAGACGCTGAACCCATCAGTCAGGCCAGACCCTTCAGGTGCCCCATCACTCAACCCCTCGGGCGCCCTGTGTTCTCTGAAGTGCGTCAGTCACCCAGCCGGCAGGCCCTGACTGCAGGGGACGACGGGTCAGTGGCGGGGCTGGCCGGGCACACTCACCGGGCAATCTTGATGTAATAGTGTGTCGGCTTCGGCATCAGAAACTCGCCTGGGATTTCTACCTCTGCTGTCTGTGCTGAAAAATTGCTCAGAAACCGACACTTCTCTTCTATGAGGAAGAATTTTGGAAGTTGCTTGGTTTTGGCCTCCAGAATTTTGATCCACTTTTTCAGTTTAGAAATAAGATTATGAAGCTTCATGGATCCTGGAACACTGAAGTCAAAATCTTTAAAATAAAACATGAGTAAACATTTTAGTCACCTGGGTTATTTCTAATTAGCCCAAAGTCACCGCTCAAGCACCTCCCAGCGGGAGCAGGCCTATTTCCACCTAGTCTGGCACCGCGCCCCAGGGGCCTCCTGCCCTTTACTGCGTCGGCTGGGGCCTGAAAGAGAAAGCAAAGTCCTGGTGTGGCGGCTCTCCCAGGGCCTGACGGACCGCCAACCCAGACCCTCACACCCAACACAGCCCACCCCACCCCTCCAGGAAGGATGCGGGGACCCCGGGGGCCCCTGCATGAATATCTCAGCATTGAGCCCCCCATCCCCAAAAGGTGCTGGGAGCCCCTCGGCCACGGGCAGAGGCACCTCTGAGAGAATGCACTGCCCTGGGGAACTGAGGCCCTGTCTCAAGGCCAGCACAGTGGTCCAGCAGAAGCTAGAGGAGGAACTGTCCAGAAGGGGAAACTGTGAATCCGTTCATCAGAAAGAATTAGGGCAAGAAATCCAAATGACAAAAATGGAAAGCATGCACTTTTTGCTTAAAGATTTAAAAACACTGGTTAATGCAATTCTCAGAGTTTATTAAGACTCAACATTAAAAGGTCAATTAAAATGGAAAAGTCCTACTTTAAAAAAACCTCAATTCCCGCCTAGATTTATCACCAGTGGTGGACCAGATCCTCGTCCCCCTGACCTGCCAGAGCCCGAAGGTCGGGGAAAGCCCAACCATTTCTGTTTGAGACACAGATTCGCAGGAGCCCCGAGGGGCACTGTCACCAGGCTGACAAGGACCGACTATCCTGAGGTCAAACGCGACAGCTGCGTGGTGCAGCACAGTGGCCTCACACACGAGCTGAGGGCAGCGGGGGCCGCTCCACCGCCTCTCAGGTGCCCTCCTGCACTCTCACCTGCCCAGGGTCGGGTCCAGCGGGCTGGGCCTGGGCAGCCTCCTGGGCCCTCTTCTCACCGCCTTGCTGGGGACAGAGCCTCCCTCCCTCCCTCCCTCCCCAGGGCTGCTGCAGGCCGGACCGCAGCTGAAGGCAGACGAAGCGGCTGAGGGGTCAACGATATGAGCTGCAGGACCAGGCTCCGGTGAAGGCCCGACCGGCACCGCCCAGCAGGCGCCAGAGGCCGGGGCTGTCCCCGCGCAAACCTGCTCTCGGCGGGCGAGCACCCCCATCAAGGCGCCCTCCTGTCCGTCACCAGGCTTGCCCCGGGCCCCGTCTAGCCATGCGCCCTTCTCCATCCCTGCCGCCTGGCCACGGCTACCCCACCCTCCCTCTCTGGCTACTATGCTGTTTTCACAAATATTCCGTAAACCAGGGTCATGCGGTGGGCATCCTTTGAGAGTGGCTTTCTGTGCTCAGTATTAATTTCTTTACAGTTCACCCCAGTTGCTACGTGTGAAAAGCCGAGGAAAACCAGCGAGGGCACTTTCCCCGGTGCGGGAAGAGCCGAGGGAGACTCACCTGTTGTGAACTGGCCTTTCAGCTTCTGGAAGACGGGGTCCTGAGCTGTGGCCTGCGCCCGCCTGGCCAGAGACTCAGAGGCTGCGCTGGAGAACATGGTGGAGACGTTGGACACGTTCTCCAGGCCCACCCCGAACGTGCTCACCAGCTTCTTGACAAAGTTCAGGGTGTGGGGGGTAATTTTGGCATCGGACACCGCTCCGCTTTTCTCAAATGCAACAGAGTAACACTTCGCCAGGCCCTGCTGGAGCTGCCTGAGAACCTGTAGAAAGAGATGAAAGGCGATTCACCAAAGAGAGCTCTGGGGTCAGGCGGCTCGCCTGCCCCAGAGGATCTGGCCAGCACGTCCCCTCCACCACCGTCCCCCCCACCACCAGGGCAATGTCTGTGGCACCCGGCAGGTGCAAACTCCGTGTGTGCTCCACACCGTGAGCTGTGTTTTCAACAATGTTAAGTGTCCTGAACATTAAAAATGAATAAAACCCCCAACTTCTTTGATCACATATATCCCCTTCTGCTGACTGACCACGGGAGACCTCACTCGATGCTTCAGGTCAGTGCTGCACACCTGTGTGCACCCACACAGGAGAGCACGGCAATAGCCAGGGGCCTCGTGGCCAACCGGGTAAGTACCTGGGCAATAAAGGCTGATTATTTTATCATCAGCTTATACAAACACCATTAAGGGGGTGGCCTCACTGCCAAAAAGATCACTGACGAATGAGCCCCTGCCACCGGGGATCTCCGCCGCCAGCTGCCTGCACCCCGCCCCTGTCCCCGCCCCCGCCCGCCGCCGCCACCTGGTCCGCTTGTGGCACGTAAGTGACTGAGCTTAGACGAGTGACCAAAGCAAGCATTCTAAGGACAGGAACGGTTTTCTCTATTTCATCCTCTTTTGAAAGCTCCCGCTTCAAACACTCAAGGCCGCACGAGTGTGCAGACATTAGTTCTTTGCCTGTTCCATCCTTCAACTCAACAGCAAACACGAAGTGACCAGGCCGCTAACGGAAGATCACACAGCCACAAAAGCGTACAGGGCGACGGGTTGGGATCACGTCCAAATACCTCTTCGTGCCAGTTTTCCCGGAACCAGACCATCTGGTCGACGATGCCTTCCAGGGAAGACAGAAGGGTTGGGTGCAGTTCCCGCTGCATGTGCATGATTCGGCTGCAGCGCCACATGGGGGCTGTTGCTCTTATGGGCCCTGGATCTGATGCAGAATGGGACTGGTTACCCACTGAACTTGGCTGCTGCTGTCCAGAATCTGAGAGCAACACACACAACGCCAATGTCAGCGCAGCACGGACCGGCGCTAGAGCTCGGCGCTCCAGAGGACCCACCGGCCAAAGGAACGCTGGTTCCTGCCGGCGCGCTAACACACCACGAGGCCATCACCCGGACCCGCGGGGGGAGAACGCCTGGTTCTCAGGAGGGGGCGGGCGCGACGCGGGCTCGGGAGGCTGAGTGCCTGAGCCCGGCTGCCGCGGGTTCAGCAGGACGTGCCCACGCTGACAGAGAAAGGCGGGCAGCGCGCTGGCGGGGGGCCACCAGGGGAGGCGGCACGAGTGCTCGCCGTACTTTTTTTCACTTGACTACACGTGAACATTTTTTAATGGTCTAGAAAAGTATATGGAAATGCATTCCCTACAATGTAGCACAGGGAACCTAAAAGCATTTAACAAGCAAGTCTACACTTTTCACCTCGGAAAGCCAAATCACGTGCGTAAAAATGGTATTTTTGAAAAACAGTCACTTGCTGTAGGAAAAATGTTATTAAAACCCTGAACCCCATTTTTCTAGCTTCAGTTCACTGAATAAACAGTCTTAATTTTCAAACGACCAAACCACAAACAGGGGCCCCAGGAGGTGAGAGCTAAAATGTGCTGCGTGACCTCCTAGCCCACCCAGCTCACAGGAGGCAGGGCCCCCACTGGCCAGCCCAGGCACCTGCTCCGAAAGCCTGGTCTCACAGCATGAATGTCTGGGCATTAAAAATTTTGAAGCAAACAGCCCTTTACTTGTTTACAAAGTACTATGCTTAGTGGGCAGCTGAAACCATCAAGTGACTTATTTCTTTACATACTGGGACTTAATCAGTATAGATTTAAAATATTATATTTTGAGTAAATTTTGACATCTGGTAAGACAGATTTCTAAGCTGATTCTTCTGACAGCAGAAGCTATTCCTTATAACCTAAATAACATAAACATAGTAACTAATATTTACACTGTTTACCAGGATGTACTTATAACTAATAAGGCAAGTTATTTATAGTTATCTATAGCTAAAAAGTCCACGAGTGACTTCTACTTAAAGATCAAATCCCTCAGGTAAATGGATGTCCAATTATACTGCGGCAAAGGAGAACCATCACTTCACTCCAGAGATCAGGCCCCTTCTTCTGGTCCCAAAATATCCTCTCACGGCCAAAGAGGAGGCCAGCCCCGGTGCTAGGAAGTCAGTCAGCCAAGGGGCAGGCGTGTATCCACAACAGGTGGACGGGATGCCCCACGGACAAGCCCTCTGCAGCCCGCCAGCTGGCCCCGCCCGAGACGTACCGCTCTTGTAGCGTTCCCGCTGCTCTATCTTCAGGGTCAGGTACAGCGTCCGGATGGGAAAGTAGACGGCCTGGGGGTACACTCGTCCGACCTGCTCAGAGACACGGGGTAATGAAAAACACCGCCCACCACCCTGCTTCCGCGGGACGGCGGCTCCTATCAGAGTACCTCATGTGAATCACGGATGGGCAGCCGGCCTGCACTTGGACCAAGGAAGCTATTGCTGCACCACGGACCTAACACACAAGGCCAGGTTCAACAGCGGGTGAAACATCCAGCTCAGCTTTTAAAGACCCAAGAAAGATCTACACCGCGCGTGCATGCAGTGGTTCTGCCCGGGACACCACTGCTCACTGGGAGCTGTGGGATGGCTTATCGGTGAATAACTTTACTCTGCTAAGTGCAGCAAGGAGGGGATTGGAATGTTTCTATTTACAGTAAGAAAACCCAGCTTCACTGAGTTGAGGTTACAGGGCTCCTGCCAAAGGGCTCGGGAGGCATTACCGCGCCCTGGCACCAGCTGCAGGGTGGTTGGCTAGTGCTTGTTAAGGGATGTCTGTCGAATGACAACACAAATAAATACACTAAATCTACATCCCGACAGATAAACCCCACTCAAAATGCCAGTATCCAGAAACACAGCTATCTCCTCTCAAGGAAAAAAATAAAACCATCTCCGGGTACGACGCGGATGACACAGCACGTGTAAAAGCAGAGGAAGCCGACAGGGTGGTGAGCAGCATGCTCCCAAGTGCCTGGTGCCAACGCCCCTCGCTCGGGAGAAGCTGCCTGACTCTAATTCTGTACAGGAAACACAATCAAAGGTGCTGTATGTATCCCAGACAGAGGTGTCTCTCAATTTCTACCATGTGGGTCCTTCCTCTAGCCCCAGTCTTTTCTCAAGAAAGGAACATTCTGGAACCACTCTCAAATAATAGTGAAATGCTGCCTGTCCGGCACCCCGTCAGCCTCTGACAGCCGCAGCCCAACACTCTCCCATCCCTGGGCGAGGTTTGCTCTGCAGGGAAGCCCACGGGCCTCCCAGCACAGACGGGAGACCAGCGGGGAGCCAGTCAGACACGTGTTCCGCTGTGGCTCACTCTCAGGTACTCACTAGTGACCTTATATTTTAAGGGAGTGTCTATTTTACTCGCCTCTTATGTGGCAACATGTTCAAGCAAAGAAATTACCATTTTAATACACTAACGCTATAGCAGAATATTTCATTCCAACACTGACATATACTTCAATCACATTTAGTTGTGCTTTTATCAAGTGGTATCTAAACGTGCCCATGTTCCCATCTCTTTGACCTGTTTTCCATACTTTGAGAATGGACATTTTCTTTCTGGGACAAAACGGACAAGAAGGCGCAACTTGTTTGTGAACAAAGACCCTTCCTCGCCATCCCGACCTGGCTAATAAGGTTCAGGAGCAGCTTCCCCTCGGAGCCAACCAGGCAGGTGAGCAGCTGGGGGATCCAGGCCAGCCACTGGATGGGCGGGACGCCGATGCAGTACTTGTCCACGGCGTCTGCCAGGGTGTTCTTGTCATCATCGAAACTCAAAAGCCACAGCACCTAAGACACAAGGAAGAATTCTAGAGTTGAATGAAAATTCTGAGGCCTTTAAGAGACTTTTTCCTGGCGCTAAAACACCACACAGAATAGTTTCACTGGAAACGTATCTCCCAAAGGGCCAACAATACTGTTCAGCTTCACAGGTAAATCTCACAGGTAAATAAAACCTGTGAGGGAGGGAGAGGAACCTCAATGTGTGGTTGACTCTCATGCGCCCCCTACTGGGGATAGCAACCCAGGCATGTGCCCTGACTGGGGAATCAACACCTGCAACCCTTTGGTTCACAGGCCAGCGCTCAATCCACTGAGCTGCACCAGCCAGGGCTGAAAAATCGAAATCTTGAATGGACAAAACAGTAAAGAACAACTTATTGTATAGTTTCCTGCAAAAATTAATTCTAGGCTGTACTTCCATTTCTCGGCAGGGATGAGACGGGGCAGCACTGCAGAAAGACTCTCAAGCCGATGATCACCAGTGGGCACAGGTCAAACTGCTGAACCTATGCCCGGTGCCACCTTTGGGCAACGCAGGACGAGAATGCCAGCAACCATGACCTCGCCCCACAGTGTGCACGGAAGCCATGGGATTCAACATGACCTGCGACTACAGCTGACAGGCTCTATGACCATATGCACTAGCCCTGCAGGTGACCAGAAGCTAACAAGTGTCTAGCAGGTAAGTCCTCCTCGCAGACCCTCACCAGTCTGCAGGAACCTGTCTACTGTGCAATCCCACAGAGAACGCTGGACTTGAGACCTCAGACCCAGACGCCAGGCTCAGTTTTGCTGCTTAAACGTCCTGGGACCTGGAGTATGTCCAGGCCTCGGTTTCCTTAGCATTAAAACTGACCTTTGAAGAGTGGTAAGAATGGGGAGTTAGGGCATGAAACAAGCCTGTCACCCAGCAGGAATTTGGAAACAGCTAGCTGTCATCCAAACTTGAGGGTTACCAGATGATCTTCGGCCGGAGCTAATTCTTTTGGCCTCACCTTGGCTAAGTATTTCCTTGATTTGCTCTCGTTCTGATGCCGGCATGCATGCAGGTAACAGGTAATGGCGGACACTCCAAGGTGCAGCTGCCGCTCCTTCACAAAGATGTTCTCCAAGTAATCGCCCCACATGGCCCAAGCTTTCACCAGCACATCATGCATCTGCACAGCTGCAGAAAACGCTTTGTTTGCTTCCTCAGACCTGTGAGGACACAAATCAAAACACTAATGTGGTTTTCTTTTCCGGTGAACTTTGCATACATAAAATCAACCATTTTAAAGTGAACGACGGTCCAACGGCCTTTAGTACATTCACATGCTGTGGACGGATAAGTTGCGCAGCTACTGCCTCTGCGTGCTGGGCTGGCCAAAAAGTCCATTTAGTCTTTTCCATAAAATACAAGCCAGATTTTTCATTCTCACCAATAACTATTGATCTGGATATCCTGAGTATGTCGGCTGTCACCCATGTAGTAGGTATAACATTGATTGTTCTCAATTAATGTCTCAATTTGATCGCTATCAACTTCAACTGTTGTCCTGCCCGTGGAGCATCGTCCAGCGAGGAATCCCCAGCATAAAGCTGCACAAACCACTTTTGACACATCTGATCAGTCATAGCACGCCCTCCATGCACTGCACAAATCTTTTTTTGCATTTGTTATGTTTTTACCTTCCTTGAAATAATAAAGCCTAATAAGCCAAAAATGTTGCATATTTTCTTCCATCTTCAATATTAAAATGGCTACCCAAAAATTCATCAATTTTGATGTTTTTTAAATGCACACTGATATGACAGCTGTCACAACACACTCTAACAAAACTGTTTCAAATGACATTAAAGACAACTAAGCACTACAAGAGCCACCGTACAGAAAAAACCAAACAAACTTTCTGGACAGGCAAGGAGTTCCAAACCATTTCCTCATCCCAAAAGAAACCCCGGCCATTGAGCAGTCACTCTCCATTACCCACTACCTCCGGCAACTACCAATCTGCCAGTTCTCTCTGCATATTGACCAATCTGCATGTTTCACATTAAGGGAATCACACATCATATGATTTTGCGTGTGTCTGGCTTTTCACTTAGTACAGTGTTTGAGATTCATCCACGTGTAGCGTGTATGACCACTTTAATTATTTTTATGACTGAATACTCTTCCGCTACCAGTACATGCCACATTTTGTTCATCCATTCATTTGAACCATTTTGACATTCTAGCTACTGTGAACAAGTACCTACGTGAGCACCCGTTTTCAATTCTTTTGGGTACATACCGACAAGTGGAACTGCTGGGTCATATAATAATCCTACGTTTAATTTTTTGAAGACCTGCCAAACTCTCTCCCACAGTGGTTGTGCCATGTTAGTAACATACCAAGAATACACAAGACATCAAAGAGAACTGTGCACCCATATCCCTTATGAATGCAGATACAAACAACCTTGACAAAATTTTAGCAAGCCAATCCAATAGCATATTTAAAGGGTCACACGCAGTGACTAAGTGGGATTTACCCCGGCAACGCAAGGAGGGGCTCACCATGCAAAATCAGTCCATACATCACATTAACAGAATGAAGGAGAAACAGCATCTCAGTTGACGAAGAAAAAAACATGTGACAAAACCTAATGCCTTTTCATGGTAAAAAAACACTCAACAAACTACGAACAGAAGAAACTACCTCAATATTATAAAGGTCATATGAGAAGCCCACAGCTAACATCACACTTGATGATGAATGACTGAAAGGTTTTCCTCTGATATCAGGGACAAGACAAGGACGCCCATTTTCACCACTTCTATTTAAATTTAGTGCTAGAATTCTTAGCCAGAGCAATGAGGCATGCAGACTGAAAGGAAAATGCAAGCTATCTCTATTTGCAGATTACGTGATCAAATATACAGAAAACCCTAAAGAATTCACAAAAGAACTACTGTCGCAAATAAATTCAGCAAAGTTGAAAAATCAATATTTAAAACCCAGTTATACTTCTATACCTTAGCAATGAACAATCTGAAAAAATAAAATTCAAAAAACAATGTATAACATCAAAAGGAATAAAATATTTAACAATAAAATTAACATAAGAAATGCAAGACTTATACAGTGAAAACTATAAAACTTTGTTAAATGAAATTAAAGGTGACCTAAATAAATGAATCCTGTGTTCCTGGATTAAAGGCGTACCGCTGTTATGGTGGCAACACATCCTCCAAATTAATCTATGGATTTAGTGCAATCCCTGCCATAATTCCAACTGCCCTTTTTTTTGCAGAAATAAATAACCTAAAATTCACATGGAACTGTAAGGGGCCCCCAAAAGCCAAAACAATCTTGAAAAACAACAAACTTGAGGAACACATCCCAATTTCGAAGCTTACTGCAAAGCAGCTGTGGTCTAGACAGTGTGACAACAGTGTAAGGGTGACACACGCATCAACGGCACAGAGCTGAGTGACCAGAAATACAAGTTTGTTTTAACTGATTCTGAGTTAAGGCCATTCGATGGGGGAAAAAACAGTCTTTTCAACCAGCGGTACTGGGACAACGCAATGGATACATGCTAAAGGGATGGATCTGGGGCCGCTACATCCGCATGCCACATAAAAAATTAACTCAAAATGGACTAAAGGCATAAACATAAGAGCTAAACCTGTAAAACTCTTAGAAGAGAAAATAGGAGTAAATGCAAATGACCTGAGTTAAGCAATGGTGTCTTTGATATGAAACCAAAAGTACAAGCAATAAAAGAAAAAATAAATTGGACTCATCAAAATGATAAGCTTTGTGCATTAAGGACACTATCAATGAAGTAAAAAGATCACCTACAGAGTGTGACAAAATATTTTCAAATGATGTAGCTCGAAGAAACATCGAGCTATCCAGACATGTAAGAATTAGAACTCAACAAGTCAAATAACCCAATTTAAAAATGGGCAGAGTAACTGAATAGATAGTTCTATAGAAAAGATACATAAATGGACAGAAGCACCTCCAAGATGCGAAACTTCCTTAGGCACTAGAAAAATGCAAATCGAAACTGCAGTGAGGTACAGCCGCACACTCACTGGGAGAGCCTTACGCAGAAAAGCGGAGAACCACAGCGCCGGCAAGGGTGTGGAGAAACTGGAAACCACAGACAACCCTGAACGGGGACTGGGACTGAGATGGAGCACCTACTGTGAAAGCCGGCAGTTTCTCAAGCCGATAAAGAGCTATCGGGGGACCCAGTAATTCCACTCCTGCGTACTGATATGTACCCAAGAAAACTGAAAGCGTGCTCACACACAACCTCATACGTGAATGCTCACAGCAGCATTATTCAGCATAACCAAAAAGTGGAAACAACGCAAGTGTCCATCAATTACTGAATGAAAAATAAAATGTGAATATACAATGGAACGGCATTTGGCCACGAAAAGGAACAAAGCCCCGATACACGCTACAACACGGATAAACTTGAAAACATTATGCTGGGAAGCCGGATTCAAAGGTCACTTTGTGTACAGTTCCACTTGCACGAAATGTGGAGAACAGGTAAATATCCTAGAGACAGAATGTAGACCAGTGGTTGTCGAGGCAAAGAGAGGGAAGAACAGGAAGTGACTGCTAACGGTATGTGGTTTCTTCTGGGGATGATGGAAATGTTCTAGAATTAGCAAGTGGTGATGGCTGTACAACACTGTGAATATTACTAAAACCCACTAAACTATACACATTCAAATGGTGTATTTTATGTCATGTGAATTTAAAAAATATTTTAAGAGGATAAATCCCTTTTGACAAAATCACTTCCTTACTTAAAAATAAGCACAAAGACAACCCCTATAATTAAAAATGTGAAAAGTGGGCTTTAAAGCTCTATATATGGCAACAGGTAGCATCTTATATCTCATTTGGATATTTTTATAGGATTTCATCTGATGTTCATTTCTCTAAAACAGGGTTTAGCTGCCTTTTTCTGTAATGGGTCAGTCTGAAAATGGTCTAGGCTTTGCAGGCCACATAATTTGTCACAACTCAGCCCCGTGGCCATACTGTGAGCAGCCACAGGCCCTTTGGTGGCATGGGCTGCTCCTATACGCCATTTACAAAAACCAGACACAGACGACTGACCCCCTGCTCCAAAGTACTCTTCTCCATAAAAGGGATCAACTCTGCTCCCAGTGGCAGGCTGAGGAAACGGAGAAGTGAATCCATGTCATCAGCCGTTGTTTTCGAGCAACTCCTTTTTAAAAAGCTGTTAAAGTACCTACACAGCAAACTGGCCAACCCCATCAGCTGTTAACTTCGCTATCTCTGCAAAGGTACAGCACCTGAAATGTCACACCTGACAGCCATCACTGAATCATGCCAATTTCCAGCCTGACCTTCACCTTGGCTTCAACAGTAAGTAACCACTTAGAAGATCTGATGGCCTGTCCCTCACTCCCTCCTGGGTAACATACGTACTTGTTGATCTGAGCCAAGAACATGCCCTTCAGCGCATAAAACTCGGCCGTCATCTCTTTTGTGAAGTATTTTAAGTTTGTAGATTCTATAACTTCAAGGCCCTGTTTAAAAAAAGTATAGGAAAAAGTTCTTTAAATTTCTAGATAGTATTAATGTAACAACTTCATTAAAATATTTATCTAGGCAGAAACTCCTAAAAGTCACTGACAAATGTACTTTAAATTGACAACAGATTTGCCTCCCATGAATCCGTGAATATTCATTGACTAACAAGTATTCAAGCTGAATCACTCGATGCCGAATTCAGTCCTGGACACCTTATGGGCATTATTTTCTCCAAGCTTTATAAGTCTAATCAGTTTCAGATCATTGGTTTTATTATTATTCCTCTGAACACAGCCAAAATCTGCCCTGCAACACCTTCGTACTTCTGCAGTTCTTAATTTTTTTCCTTAAATGCATTAACCAAGTATATGGTAGAAAAGAGATGATAACATGTATTTTGAATACTCAAGGGGCACCTTTCCCACCCTGGTTTAGGAAGGACTGTGGTTGTACCTTGCAGGAAGCTCTAAAGCCCCGCCCACCCCAGACCCGAGCCAGGCGCCCCCATGCGGACACTCGCATCCCTCTTTCCCAGACCCACGGGCACTCTACCTGCATACACTCGTTTTTCCCCATGACTCCTGCCAATTGGAGGTAGCATTTGACTTGCTGTCGAATCTTCTGGAAGCAATCCACAATAGGAACAGTTGGAATAGTATGAATACGACTTAGTATATCCAGAGCTACATTGACCAGTCCTTGTTTTCGGGCAATTTTTCCATACTGGATGATTGCTGAAGCTGACGCGTGAACCCCAAGCATAGCATTATTTGAACTTGGATCATGCTGAGAACTATTTTCATACGCAGTTACAATAGCTAGAAAGCAAAGAAGTGACTGATCAGTCTATGCCAAACACCTGAAGTGCTCCACGACACAGCTCAAACAAAAAGTGAAAACACACACACATGGCTTATGAAAACGGACAGCTCTGTGATAAACTCTCGTTACTTTTCCTTGTATTTTACGCCAGAAGGAAGATATAAAAGCACTAACAATGAGTTGAGTGTTCGCATCTTGGCTAACTCAATCACGAAGGGTACGGGCAGAGGGGCCAGAAAACTGGAGAAGGCTACACACAGCCCCCTGAGAGCAGCTCTTCCCGGGGGAAGGGGGTTGGGGGTGCGGCTTTGAAACAAAGAGCCACAACCCAGAGCTGCGGCCACGCTGGCCTGAGCCCCTGATGCAACCAGCAGCGTCAAGCAGCGTTTCTGTTCTAGCTAGAAAAACTTAACAGGTAGGAAAAAATCCTTCCCTCCTTTCACCACCTTCCTCTTTGCCCCTCCATACCACCACCATCTCCCACACCCACCAAGAAGAGAAAATCTGGTAGAAGAGCCAAAACAAAACCAAGACATGGTGCCAGCAGAGTGGGGTGTCAGGCAGTTGCACGGCGGAGGCCGGGCCAGGCGGGTTTACCCTGGTAGTGGTGCTGCCGCCACATGAAGACGCTGCTCCAGTGGGACAAGTCGTCGGACACGATGGGCAGCCTGTTCCTCCAGGTCTTCACCACCGTCTTCATGTCGTGCAGGCTGTTGTTCCTTCCCAGGTTGGTCGGCTGCAAGCCTGCATTGATTTGCGCGGCTTCCTGAAGCTCAATGATCTGCTGCGCGGCCTGAGTGGGACCAACGTGAGAGATGGCACAGGAAGCATGAGGGCACAGGTCACGTGAGCAAATCAGCCAGAGTCTACAGGGAATCCGGTTTACTGTAAAGGTCTCACAATTCGATTATGAAAGGGAGCAGTCTAACTTATCCAGACACCTTAGAGTCCACATTTCACGTATCCTTCACCTCCGACACTGCTCTCCTGATCCCCCCAATTCTAACACCTCAGCTGTGGCCACTGTGAGACAGGAGATGGAGCGGAGAATGGTGTAGACACCAAGACTTGCTAATGGGTGGCCCCCAAAACGATTCTCTTCTCCAACTACAGCAGGCTGCCTACCAACATCTAAGAAGAGAACAGCCTAGCCCCCCGCCCCTGCCCTCAAGCTTTCCTTCCATCAACATTTAAAATCCCACAGCTCTATTAACAATTTTAAAACGTGGCTCTGGTGATCTCTTTGGGCTGGTGTAGACATTTTCAATCACGTCCCTTACTGAGTCCGCCTAGTTCACTGCCTTTTAAATCCCAGAGGGGCTGCTGGTACCACGTTCTTCCTGGGAAGGCCCCAGCCACAATTCTGAGCCTGTCCAAATTCCGCCCATTAAGTTCCACCTTCCCCTCCCCTGGGGACTTCCCCTACCCGCACGGTGCTGAATCGCAGTCCCCCCAACTACTATTTTACATTTTGCTTCTCACAGATTGTCAACTCCCTCTAGTTGGATGCTCCTTTGAGGCAGAATTCATGTTTAAAAAATTTTCTTAACCTCCCAAACACAGCACCTAGGTCAGTACTCAGTGTCTTTTTATTTGGTCTTAATTTTTGTAATTGCCTACTAGAATGGTCTATATTTCAAGTTTAGTTCATTACATGTGCATTTCTAAAATCTTTAAGCCTTCCTCCCATCCAAAGCTTACTGAAAATAAAAAGGGATATTACTTTTATAACAGCTTTACTGAGATATAATTAAAATATCAAACCTCTTAAAGTGTACAATTCAACAGTTAATACTAGTCTCAAAGCCATACAACCATCGATCACCACTATCCAATTACAGAACCTTTACCTCATTTCCAAAAGCAGCCTTGTAGCCACTGGCGGCCACCCTCCACTCTCCCTCCCCCAGAAGGTGACCGCCACTCGTCTGCTGGCTGTCTCTACAGATGGGCCTATTCTGTGCATTTCATACACAGCGGAATCATAATACTGTGGTCTTCTGTGTCTGGCATCTTCACTCAGCATATTTTCAAGGTTTAACCAAGCTGCATGTTATCAGTATTTAATTCCTTTTTATTGTTGAATAATACTCCATTTCATGGATATACCACCTTTTACTTATTCGCTTATCAGCTGACGGTCATTTGGGGTGTTTCCACTTTTCGGTTACTATGAATATTACTGCTATGAACATTTATGTATGTTTTTTGTGGCTATATGTTTTAATTTCTCTTAGATTTATACCTGTGGGTGAAACTGTTAAATCATATGGTAATTCCACATTTAAGATTTTGAGAAACTATCAGACTGTTTCCAAAGAGGCGGAACTATTTTCCATCCCCGCCAGCAATGAGTGGGGGGGTTCCCTTTCTCCACACCCTCTGCAGCACTCACGCCCGTCTGCCTGTATTCCAGCCATGCTAGTGGCTGTGAAGTGGTATCGCACTGTGGCTTTGATCTGCGTTTCCCTACTGACCAACGATGTGGAGCATCTTTCCATGTGCTTATAGGGCATTCATACATCTTCCTTAGAAAAGTGTTTATTCAACTCTTTTGCCCATTTTAAAATTGAGTTGTCTCCCATTGTTCACTTATCAGTTCTTTATCCATTCTGGATAAAAATCCTTTATTAGATTTGCAAATATGTTCCCTCATTCTAGAGGCCATCCTTTTACTTTCTTGATGTTGTTCTTTGAAATACAAAAGTTAAACTTATTCATGTTTTGTTCCTTTTGCTCTTATTGTAAATGAACTGGTTTCTTAGTTTTACCAAATTTGGGCAGTTTTCAGCCATTATTTCTTCAAATATCCCATCTGCTCCCTTTTCTCACCTACTCCTCCTGGGACACCCATTATGAGTATGTTGGTATGTCTGACAGTGCCCGCCAGGTCTCTGAGGCTCCGTTTCTGTTTCTTCATTTGTTTTTCTTTCTGTTCTTCAGACTGGACAGTTTCAACTGATCTGTCTTCAAGTCCACTGACTTTTTCTTGTACCAGCTGAATGTGCTATTGAGTTTCTCTAGTGAATTTTTATCTTGTTATACTTCTAAACTGCTGTTTTTAAAACTCTTCACTGATATCCTTTAGTTCGTGAAACATCCCTCTCATATTCTCTTTTATTTACATATGGTTTCCTTTAGTTCTTTAAATCAGCTTTGGTAAATATGTTCAAAGTTTATGTACCTTATGTCCAACAACGGGATTTTCCTCAGGGACAGTCTCTATTGACTGCTTTTTTTCCCCCTTTATAGGAACCATATTTCCCTATTCATTTTTGTATCTCATATTATTGAAAACTGAGCATTTTA
Source organism: Mormoops blainvillei (assembly GCA_004026545.1). Classification (NCBI taxonomy): domain Eukaryota; kingdom Metazoa; phylum Chordata; class Mammalia; order Chiroptera; family Mormoopidae; genus Mormoops; species Mormoops blainvillei. The sequence continues at coordinate 144,010 of PVJD01001339.1, forward strand.
GATATTATAATGTGGCAACTCTGGAACTCAAATTCCTCCAGTCTAGGGGCTTGTAAAGTCCTCTTCTTCTTCTTTTTTTTTTTTTTTTTGGCTGTTGCTATTTGTTTAGTGACTTTCTGGGGCTAATTCTGTAACGTCTGTATAACTTGTAGAATGTAACCACTCAAGTTTCTGTGCAGTTGGCTTAGTGGTCAGCTAATAATTAGTCAGAGATTCCTTTAAAGACCTGAAATAACAAGACTCCCAGCTGTTGCCCAGGGGCTGTGCGTGCCTGCTGCAGCATGCCTTCCGCACTCAACCAGGCAATTTCCAACACGGCCTTAGCTTTCACTCCCTGCTTGTACAGGGCCTCAACGTCAGCCCATGGTGAAAGCTCAGGGTCTTCTCAAGTCTGCTGAGCGTGTGCATAGACCTATGAGCCCGCCTAGGTTTCCAGGGATACACCGTTTTTTCCCCAAAATCCCTGTAGATATCTTTTCCCCTAATCTTCCCTTTACTTGGCCAATCTCTTCTGTGCCCCAGCTGGTACTGATCCATCAGGAAGCTCTGATGTTAAACAACTGCCACTGATTGTTTTTGACAAATGCCCCCAGATATGACTTTCCTCACTGAGTGGGCTCTAAGTCAGATCAATCAGAAACCAACCCTGTGAATAGGGCTTTTCTAGGGAGCTGTGATGCTGGTCAAATAGTGCCAGTTCTCCAGGTCGGGGTTTTGGGTTTTTTCTTTGTTTTGTTTTTGGAGTCTCTTCTTTTCTACCATCCACTGGCAGCTGAGAGGCTACTATTTTTCACAGCTCCTATTGATGGAAGTTGTTGGTTTTGAATACTATTGCAGAGATGCGGAGAGGAAGAATGGGAATAGGACAGTTAAATAGTACAAAGTTTGCTATTCTTACTAAAATGCAGCTGTTTTCCTTAAGTGTCCCTTGGATTGCTGCCAGGCTGTATGGAATTTCCAGAATCCTGAAAGTTGCTTTTGACAACTTCCCCAGGGTAGCTGCTGCTTTTATGAAGGTCAGGGGCCCTTACTCTGCTACTGTGGGTGCTCTGCCTGAACAATGTGGCATTAAAGTCACTCTCCAAAATAAGACTCAGGCTCTGTGTTTCCTCAAGATCAGTGGCTGACCCAGGAAGCGAGTACTGCTGTTCTCCGTCTGCCACAGTGATAGACTGATCATCTAAAATCTGTATCAAAACCTGAGGTCTAAAATCTGTAAGGCGGGAATGTTGCTGTGCAAAGCACCAAGACCTTTCCCTGCACTAAGTTTTTTTTTTTGGTGGTAGTTGGAGGAGGAAGGGAAAGAGTCACAAGCCTCAGTTTAAAATATGTGTTTTAAAACTTAATATAATAAAACTTTTTAAAATTAGGCATTAACATTTATTAAGTTTGGGCAAAAGGTACTCATTTGGTTTCATTTTTTCAAAAGAAGGACTTCTCTAATTCATTCTCTTCGTCTTCTTTGTCTCAAATTATATATAAATGTGACCCTATATGTAAGAATAGTTATCAAAACGATCAAACTGAAATGTTAAATGGTTTCCTAAAATCATTCTTATGGACACAGTCTTTGTTTTCTCTAAGATATCTCAGCTATGTTAGTTGACAGTGCTATTGGGTGACAGAAACCATCTTTTATAGTCAGATATGTAACTAAACTAATCAACAAATATTTATCAACCATCAACCATGACTGAAGCAATGGATCAGATACAAAACTACCTTTAATTTCACCTCCAAAGTACCTGAGTCAAGACTATCTGAAATACTGCATTTTAAACGCCATGCTTTAAATATATAACTCACAATAATTTCTACTTAGTTATTCAGAATTGTGTTATTCACAATCTTAGTCACTCATAATATACCTCGAGAAAAAGCAAAAGATAATAGATATAAAAAAATATCAAAACAAAACAAGTTGTTTTCAATGAACTATTTCACTTTGCAGAAGACAGGAAATTCTAAGTACATTAATAAGCAACTACACTATGATAAAAATCAACATACCAATTTAGTCTCATAACTAGTCTTTCAAAAAAAAAAAAAAAAGCACGAGCATCCTGCCTTATGGCGGTAACATCAGCCTACAACTTTACTCAATAATGCAGGTGGCTGTGTGGTCCCAGGGCACGTGCCCGCCCGCACACGCACACAGGAGCTGGGGGCTGGCAAGAAGTATGTTCTGTGGAGAGGGGCAGCATGTGCGAGAGGCTGTGGGGAGAGAGTCAAGCAATTGAAGGGTGGCTCATGTGGCTGGAACAAATCGTCAGAAACAGTAACAATGACACCCAAACGAAGGAGCCAAGGCACAGTTTATTTAAGAGTTTCAGAGCATGAGAGACCGTTTCGAACGGAACAATGGCATCACACTGATGGTATAGAGGGCACTGAAGAAAATTTCTTAAGCAAAAATGCAGCCCTGGCTGGTGCAGCTCAGTGGACTGAGTGCCGGCCTGTGGACCAAAGGGTCGCCAGTTCGATACCCAGTCAGGGCACATGCCTGGGTTGCGGGCCAGGTCCCCAGTTGGGGGACGCATGGGAGGCAACCACACATGAATGTTCCTTTCCCTCTCTTTCTCCCGCCCTCTCCCTCTCTAAAAATAAATAAAATCTTAAAAAAAAAAAAGCACCTATCAGAATCACTCCTAAGGATGTCTTCTGTCATTTAAGTCCCTTGGAAGCTCCAGAAATGAGACGCAACATTTTAGTCCTCTACGTTCTCACTCTGGCCCTCCTTCCACCGAGGATGAGTTTCAACAGGAAAGGACAAGTGGAAGGGGCTTCCTCTCTGCCATCCAGCTCAGTTTATAAACCTACGACTGGACAAGAGGTTTTCTGCTACGACAGGCCCACGAGGCTGCTCACATTAATGCACCGTACCTACCTGGAGAAGAGGTGTGTGCACGTGGGACACCACATGGGGCAACCGCCGCCACTCGCGGATGGCCAAGCTGCTGGCCATTTCCACCAGGCGTTCGATGAAGCTGAGCTGTTGCTCCTCAGGGTGGCAGATCGCCAGGTATCCACGGTACATGTTGACCTTCCAAGCCATCTCCTTGGGACAACTTACTTCTACCTGGTAGTAAAAGAACATTACACAGGAAGCTGGGGATATTCTTCGTCTCAGTAGAGAGTCAAAAAGTAAAGTCGATTGTTTTGTAGTCAATTATGCAAAGCAACGAGCAGAAATCACGCCTAAACAGACATCTGTTTCCTTCAGAGAAGTCACACCTGCTGCTTTAATGGCAACAATGGTGATAATGATGCTGTCGTGCATGTCACACCTGGGCTTACTTTGACGTCTTATTCTTTCCAAGAACAGCCACATTCCGGGCCCCTCTTAGGTCTCAGTGATCCCGTGACGAAGAAATTCAGGAAGGCAAGCTTGGGAACACACCCGCTTCCAACATGACCCTCAACTACACCAATCTCACATTTTCTGGACTTTTGTCTATTACAACCACATCCTAAAACTAAGAGCAAAGGCATCTTTAATTTCGCCCCCCTGAAAAAACTTACTCCATCTAGTAAATCATTCTGAGAAATGGACTGCTGCAAGCAGCCCCACAGTCACAGTGCACAGGAATAAGAAAGTACTTTTTCTTTTAAATGCTGGCAAGTAAGTAAATAATTTACTCCTATAAAGGCCATTCGAAATTAATTGACTAAAGATTACTCAGAATGTTCGTACACACTGAGCTTTTCTCTAATCAGTGGGTGCCTTATAACTTTTGGGAAGTAATCAAGATTTTGTGAAACAAGAATGCATTTCTCAGACCTATTGACGGTATGATACCACACATACCGAGCTAAGTGAAACCTTGGGAAGCAGATTAAAAAAGGTAGAGTGAGCCATAAATATTTATTCAGCAGAAATTTTTATCAAAATAAAAGAATATTCAACTGTAAATGCATTGTCAAATATATACACCTATATATAAAGATATATACATATACCTATAGATACACATACATATATACACGCATATGTACATGTATCTTTACAAGTGATTTGGTTATTTCTCAGAGTAACACAAGCTCCCTACATCAGATCTACCATCTTTTGCATTTTCTTAGAACATCGGTAATGAAGTAAGAGCTGTAACCACAGCAAGGTTTTAAATTTTAGGTTCATCTTTTTAAAGACAGGGGCCTATGATCTCTGTGTGCTTTGCAGCCTCCACATCACGGAAAAGAAATCACTGGGGGAACGTGAGCAAGCCCACGCCAGATAAGGGGTAGGTGAGGACGGGGTGACCGCACTTCCTTCCCCAGGACTCCGTTCACATGACCCCCATCCAGAGAGGTCAAAACTGGACAGCAGCAGCAGGTACAGGCCGAAGGAGCACAGGACGGACGGGCGGAGGGGAAGGGAAAATAAAGCGCCACGAGGATGGCCGCCTCCTAGAAGGGACGAGGGTAAGGCCGTGGCCATAGCCTGCTGTGGGGTCGGGCGCTGCACGGCGCTGCACCAGCCAGTCGCTTCCGATGCCCCGACAGGAGCCTCCCAGCGGGAGAGCAGAAACCGGACCAGCGTGCCCGCTCTCCCATCACGTCCCTAACCACTCTAGAGGGTGTTTAATTTTTTAAAATGTGGAGCTCAACCAAGTTAATGACAACTTCATGATACCACCGTCGTTTCCATAACACAAGGTGTGCTTTGGACACACCAGTTCACTCACCAAACTGTTCCTGACAGCAACTCATCTGCCAGGCCCGGGAATTACACGAGTCACCTTTGCTGCACTCACGTCTAGCAGTGCTCCCTGCAGTCAAAGCCACCAGCAAAACTGACTCTGTTCTTCCACATTCTCCCGGGGCTATTCATTTGTTTGCTCACAGAAACCAAGGTCTCCATGCCTGATACTTGTCATTACAACTGAATAGTAACCGAATACTAAATTTACAGTTTAATTCAAATCCAGGAAAGGCGTCAGACATAACCAAAGATCATTCTTGCTTCCCGGGAGCTACCTGCACCTGCCCACGCGCCCAGGCTGTTCTGAGTGAAGAGTGGTCTCCAAAGAGTCACGGCTTTGGCTGAGGCGCCCACGCAGCTGTGCGAAAAGCAGCCTGAGAATGGGCGTGTCAGCAAGGAGGGGGCGCGGGCTCACCTGTACCAAGGCCTCCTTCATGGCAGTCCAGTTAGACACCCGCCAGGCACACTCCAGCACGAGGTAAGGGTTTATGTGGCCTTTGGACTGGCCGTATTCCGTCAAGGCTTCCCACTGGTTCAGCTCCTTAGAGCACCTGGAAGACCAGAGAGCTGGTGAGTCAGTTACCACCAAGTCAGAAAGCACGGGCAACAGTTGTTTATTTCCATTCCACACAAGAGAACAGACGTTCTTCCCCCAGAGAAGGGTGGGCTTCTGTGGGACGCCAGGCCTGGTCCATGGCAAGTTCCACCGGCCCTCTGGAAGGAGCTGCTCCCTGGACGCCGAGAACCACCCGCTGCACAGCGGAGCACTCCCAGCACCAGAGCCTGGGAGAGGCAGGAATCGTCATCTTCCCACAGACATTTCTAATTACTCAAGACTTTAAAACTGTTCACGGTTTGTTGTTTTCTCTATGGGACCATAAAGAAGGCAGCAACGCTCCCTTTCAGAAATGCTCATCATGAGAACATTTCGGAGATCTGCCATGGGCTGCCTTCACTGAGCCCTGATCCGTCCCTGCCCAGCTTACCGAATCCAGTGGTCCTCCCAAAGCTGGTACTCGGGGAAAATGGCAGGGGACGCATTGCTCCTCTCGTGCTCCTTTTTGGCTTTATCCATTGCTTTCTCATAGGACTCTTGTGCCTAAAAGAGTTAAGGATTCTTTCAAACTGCTGTTTAACTAGAAAACGTCCCACAGCCATTACTCAATGATTTAGGGCAAGCTGGGTCACAAACCCAGCAGGGCCTCACACTCTCCTCTGCCATCACGTGCCCCCTGTGCCCACTGGAATCCCCTGTCCACAGGCACGGGAGGGAGGAGACCCGAGGGGGCGCCATTCCCCACACAGAATGGAGGAGTGGGAGGCTGCCTGGCCCTGGGTTTGGCGATCGGAGCAGAGGCCACAGCTTGTGCCTGTGGCTCAGTGTCCTAAAGTGGGCTAAGAACAGGACGGTGCCACACTGAAAGGACGAGCACAAAGATTAAAATTCCAACACAAAATGCCATCTACCTTCCATTTCCAATAAGACCAATGACTACAGTTAAAAACCATCCATCTTACCTTCTAGTGGTAAAGGACTTAGGACTGAGCAATTAAAAATGTTCATGTTGTGTATGTTTCTCTAAGCTAATCTTCAATCAACAGACTTAGATGGGACAAATGCTTCAAGTAGAACAGTAAACTTAAGTAAATGCGAACTCACTTGAGGACATTACAATAGCGTAATATTATAGTTTTAACATAACCACACGGTCCTTCCGTTTCATTCGACAAGAGCTACCTGCTCAAAGAACCCGTGCTGCTCGTAGGCAATGGCGGTCGCCGTCTCCGAGTACTTGCAACGCTTCTGCCACAGGCCAGCCCACATATCTTCCTCTTGTAATAAAGAGTACAGTTCTGCCAGGGAATCCAGTATCTCCTGAAAACACAGATCGTGGTTTCTGAGTGCTCGTGACACACACTTTCCTCTTCCAATAAAACAACTTCACTGTGCTGGAATTTAAAATTACTGGGGAGATGTGATGTCACTGGCAAGCAAGACACAGTTAATAAAGGGGGGTGGGGGCTCACCTGCTGAGGTGGCGTTATGCTCTCCTGCTCATAAAATTCCGTCGTTTGCTTCGGCTTAATCTGCAGACTCAGGCCTTTTTCAAAAGCCTGGTGCTCCAGCATTAACGTGGAGCGGAACCAGAGGTTGTGGGTTTTCCCCAAGTACTTCAGAACGCAGGGTCTGATGGGGATCGGAGGGACGCACTGGGACATGGCCTCCACGAAGCAGTTCAGTGCGCTGGGCTGACAATCCCGCTGCACCTGGTGGCTGCCGCTGCACAGGAATGGGCTGATCTCACCTGCGAGAGCCTAAAACCAAAGATCACATTCATTCAGGTCTTCTTTCAAAATCAACATGTCTTTACTCTCTCATCCAGCATCTGAAAATATTTTTGATAATTCACTCTTAGATAACAGTAGTTTCCTCATCCTTTGAAGCTTAATCAAGATTATCTTGTCATAAACACTTATCAAAAGCTACAACAGGCCTGGCTGGTGTGGCTCAGTGGATTGAGTGCCAGCCTGTGAACCAAAAGGTCACCGGTTCAATTCCTGGTCAGGGCACATGCCTGGGTTGCAGGCCTGGTCCACTGTTTGGGGTGCGCAAGAGGCAACCGCCCATTGATGTTTCTCTCCCTCTCTTTCTCCCTCCCTTCCCTTCTCTCTAAAAATAATAAAAACTTAAAAAAAAAAAAAAAAGCTAAAACATTTTCCAAAACAGAATTTTAAAAATATACTCACATGCTGCTGTCTATCAGACAGAATTTTCCACAGTCTGGGGAAAAGCTGGACCCACGTCCTTTCTGCCAGTGTCGTGGAGATGTGACACAGCTGGACAAAGGCACTGAGCAGAGCCCCCGTCTGGAGAGAGAAACAAGGTTAGTGTAGCTGGGCCTGGGCTGGCGCTAAACATCCTGCTCCGTAGCTGCCAGACGCTGCTACACTTTCAGGCTTCCAAAGATCTGAGCAAGTGTCATGTCAGAGTGAAAACCAGCTTCTGGGCACCAGAGACCAATCTATGCTGGGCTTAGCTGCCACGCACAGGAGTGGGTAAGGGGTTCTGCAGTGACACGCCTTTATTTTTAACTTTAGGGGCATTTCCAAACATGCCAATGCTGGAAGGACACATGGGAGGTACACAGGCGCCATCAAGCAAAGGCCACTGACAATATAAAAGGAGAATACAAAAAGCACATGTATATGAGGTAAGTTATTTGCCAATAGGTACAGTTCTGAAGACCAAATCAAGAACCGTGAAAGTTCAGAGTCTCTGCAACTGACCACAGATGAGACGCGGAAAACTGACTGGAATGGAAGGGAACGCCCTGTGAAAGAGGCCGGAGCCGGAGCCCCAGGGCCCAGAGAGCTATCGAGTCCACAGGTGCATTTGATTTTATCCATAGCTTTGTTGTTTTTGAAAATCTGAATTAGCTGACAGTGTTTCTTATAAACAGCCAGATTTCTAGCCCACTTGAAGCCCCATAGGGTCCACCTAGCTCCTGATACAAACAGAACCATCCCTGCTTCTTTGTAATGCTCCTCAAAAGTAACTCGGTATATGGAGCCACAAGTGATTCTGAATCATTACCTGAAAAACGATCACATCTATAATTAACCTGAGGGTTTGTGGAAGCCAAAAATCTGGAGAGATCTCAAAACCGGTGCATTTGGAGGTCCCTGCTCCCAAAAGTGAACTTGATTCACCACATATTTGTTTTCTCCTTTTTTATTGCACTTGAAAAATAATCCAGCAATGTCTCATCATTGTATATTTAGTAAACAGTTTTACCATTTCTCTCAAGGGACAGTAATGGGGAATTAATTTTTTTCTTATTTTCTCCCATAAGACATTATCATTCCTTTCTCGAATCTTTACATAAAACATCCACTTTACAGACTCATAGAACTTATAATGGTTTCCATTGAAAATGGAAAGAAAGTGTAACTTGTAAAATAAAGACAAAAAAACCCAAAACTTTATGCTGCTGTGGAAAAAATCCTGATTCAGGACTCAGAATATCTGGAGGGAATAAAACCCACAACCACCCCCGCACTCGCGCACAGACCTTCACTTCCCGGAGGGTGTCGAGGAACTTGTCGTGCCTGTTGGTCAGCATGTGCAGCTGGTTCCCGATGTCCTTCTCGGAAAGCTCTTTGGTCTTGGGCGTGCTAGTCTGATCGCCGGGAGCCAGTTCGATATCTATCTCCACATCCTAACAAAGCAAAACAAACAAAATGAGCAAAACCAAAAAGTCGAATACTTAAAATCCAACCGACGTAACTTTTATAAATTTATTACACTTTTGGCAAGTAAAATTTTAATTTCCAGAAGTTTATAATTATTAAAGTAACCTTAAATTCTAAAATAAACAACAGATTAACTAGCCAGGCTCATCTCCTTCTCCTTCTCTTTCTGATAACATCATGCTATTCTCATATTTGGATTACAGAAAGCAAAATTAAGAGCTAACAATAAAAACAACAAAGATCCTTAGGGATGTCACACAATCCACCCTTCCTCCAACGGCAGCACTGCTGCCGCGCTGACTCGCTCACTCGGACGAAGAGGAGTTTCAGGGCCCCGGTGCAACGGTTCACATGCTCATTCCCAAAAAGGGACAGACCTTTCTGTCTGAGGCTTCTGGGGAGTCACAGCCAAAATTCAATCACCAATTAGCCTCTAGGTCAAAGTGCCAACCATCTGGTATGTGTCCCTGACAACACAGAACCACTGCAAAGCTGGCAATTTACTTCACAGAGAAGGCTCACAGACAGAAAAGGGGGTCCTATCACCAAAATGACCTAGTGTTTAGCAACACAGTAAAAACAATTTTAATTCTCATGTGTTAATAAAATGAGTCGACATCTCACACACAGGAGAGGAAATAAACGATCCCCGTTAGAGCAGAAAGGCACCTCCTCCCCCAGTACCGGCTGTCTGCTGGCTAACACCAAACACTCCAGAGAGACAGCACCCAAGAGTCGACAGCCTCAAGGCAACGCAGCTGAGAGGTCCATGTTGGGAGCGGTGCCAGCCCCTCTGTCGTGGCGCGCTGTGTACCATCGCGGCCACGGCAGCAGCCTTGCCGCCCAGGTCTTGGCTCCACAGCTGACCTGCCAGGCCCAGGCGGCGAAGCGGGAGGCCCACAGCAGCCTCCAGCTCCTCGACGGCGGGCTTCACTCCCCGGAGCAGCGCTACTTACAACAGGGGCTACTTTTCCCTCAGAGAGCAAATCACCGAGCAGGGAAACACCCTGTACTGAGCAGCGCTTGCTCACAATAAAGCACTATACGTCAAAGCTGAATGGCAGGGCCCTGGCCGGTGTGGCTCAGTGGGCTGGGGGTCATCCCACAAACCGACAAGGTTGCTGGTTCGATTCCCGGTCAGGGCACATGCCTGCGCTGCGGGCCAGGTACCCGACTGGGGGCGTGCAAGAAGCAACTGATCAATGTTTCTCTCCCTCTCTTTCTCCCTCCCTTTTCCTCTCTCTAAAAAATAAATAAATAAAATATTTTTTTAAAAACCAGAATAGTAGGCAACATGAGATGCTTATCCATGCTAACTTTAAAATATCTAATTGAATAAAAACGACCTAAGTGTCCAGGGATGGATCAGTAAAGAAAATGTGTGTGAGTGTGTATACACACACAATGGAATACTGTTCAGCCACAGAAAAGAACGAAATCGTGCCATTTTTGCAAACACGAATGGCCCTTGAGAGTGTGATACGAAGTGAAAGGAGTCCAGGAGCAGACGGGTGGCTGCCCAGGCAGGTGGGGGTGGGGACAGGATGGGTGAAAGGGGTAAAAGGTCCCCACTTCCAGTGTGTCACAGGGACACAGCACAACGCATGGGGGCTGCAACCGATACCACCACACTGCATACGCCGTGTGGTTCTTAAAACATGAAAGAGTAGTTCTTAGAATTTCTTTTTCTTGTGATGAGAACTTTTTAACTGTGTGTGGTGATGGACTAGACTTACTGTGATCATTTCACAACATACACAAATACCAAATCATTACATTATACATCTGAGAGCATTATAATGCTGTATGTCAATTGCAGCTCAATTTAAAAAATCTAATTGATTGTAGGTACCACGCTCAGCTTTTAAGTACGGACCGATTTTAATATGTTGCTCTTGCTCTAAAAAAAAAACACCTAACACCAACACGAGTTTGGAGACACGGGCAGCCTGCTGTGGGAAGGGGCACCACACCTCGCAGACCTCACCTCCTCCTTGGACTCGCTGTTCTCTCGTTCCCGAGGCTCCTGCTTGACGTGTGTGACCATGGCGAATGCCGCACGATCATGGCTGTCGGCCAGGTTGATGACGTTGGTGATGGACGGGAGCATAGCTCCTTGGCAGCTGGTACCAATGGGAGTGCTCTTCTCGCACACGGCCAAAAGAAGCTGGAGGGTGTGGACAGGGACACAAGCCTGGCACACACCCCTCGCATGTCGGGTGTGCGGAGCTGCCGTCACCTGGTCACTTGACAGGCGAGCCCATTCGGACAGCTCTCGAGCCCACGACTCTGCTCGCACCTCTCCCCAGCTCAGACGGAAAGTCGGAACCTCTGCACGCGTCCCTCACTCAGGAGCCTCTCTGGCTCAGTGTCTGAGCTCAGCTCAGCTCAGCATCTCTCCCCTACCAGACAGGCTTGCCCTCCTGTCCTCTCAGATAAGACAGTTCCCTTGACCTCACCCCTCTACCTTTTTTTCTCTTTTATCACTCACAGTGCATCCCAAGTCTTGCCAACTTCATCTCCTGAGTACCCAGGCAGCTGTCACCTCCTGCCTGGACATGCCACCCCAACTCCTCTTGACACACTCTTCTCACACCCATCTTCCTCCACAAGCTGACCCAGGGCTCCCCCTCCCTTCACCCTCCAGTGGCCTCTGCAGTCCTCAGGCGACAGTGCAAGCTCCTCACAGCATGGCTCACGAGGTCCTTTGTAAGGTAACACTCCCCACCTGCCCGTAACACTCTGTGACTGTTCCCCCCGCTTTGACATGCTTCCCCACCCAGCCTCTGCTTACGTTGCCCCCCCCCCAGGCAAGCCACTCCTGCATTTTTTCAGCAAATATTTACTGAGCATCCGCTAGGGGTGAGGCCCTGGAGATTCATGTGTCAGCTTCACAGAGATGGTGGCCCCTACCCTCGAGACACTAAAGAGTCGGAGGGAAGGACAAGACCAACAACAACACACTGAGAGACACACGTTCGTGACAGCAGCCAAGGACCAGCAGACAGAGAAGGGGGTGCCCGCTTCAGCCTGATGTCAAAAATGTGGCCTATCCGAGGACACGGAAGGCCAGGAGGACCCCTGGCCTGTGCCCTACAGCCTGCCTTGTCCTCTACCGATCCCCCTGTGTACCTGCCACAGGCAGTGCCTTCCGTCCCTGTGCCTGCAGTGCCTGACCAGGTCCTGGCACTTAACGGTGGCGCTCAGTAGGTCTCCTGAGTTAGTGGTGAATACCCTGCGGAACTTTGCCCATTCTGCCGCCATTAGCAAAATTCCAAATATATGCTGTATTCAGCACTAAGAAAACATGAATTCAACACAAATACATTAACAAGCTCTCGCTAAACCCCAGTGACACAGTTCCCTTCTTTTCCCTCAAAGAATTTCGCAACCTTCTGTCTCATTAAAAAAACAATAATTTGGTGACCTTCTAGTTTCATTCATTCTAGATGAGAGACTAGAATTACTTGTACCGTAGCAGGTGCTATAGGAAACCTAGGCTGCCTGGTGCAGTAAATTGATGATTAAGCCGAAAAATGAAGGACAGCCCATTGAAATAACAAGGAAACAAAAGAAGTCTCACTGCAATCCCATTAGAAACATCCAAAACGTCTGACCTGCCACCCACTGAACTGGGCTGGTTTTCACAGGCCTTTACCCCGGCACCCTGGCTCCCCATGCTGAGGGGTCAGAGCCCATGGCCTGGCCTGGATGCCCTACCTTCCTACTTTACCAAGCAGCTCAGCTGGTTAGAACATCGTCCAATATGCCAAGGTTGCAGGTTTGATCCCCGGTCGGGGCACATATAAGAAACTGATGTGTCCTTCCCTCCCTCCCTCCTTCCCCAACCCTTTCCCGCTCTCAAATCAATCAATAAATAAAATAATTTTTAAAAAATTTTAAAACCCTGGCCAGTGTGGCTCAGTTGGTTGGCGCATCATCCAGTATACTGAAATGGTGCAGTTCACTCCCCAGTCAGGACACGTGCAAAAGGCAACTGATTGATGTCTCTGTCCCAAATCAGTGTTTCCCTCCCTCCCTTCCCCTCTCTCTACAATCAATAAGCATGTCTCCAGATGAGAATAAAAACTATATAACAATATTTTTTAAAAAGAATTATGAACCTGCCTGGTGTGGCTCAGTGGATTGACTACTGGCCTGCACACGGAAAGGTCACCAGTTCGATTCCCAGTCAGGGCACAGGCCTGGATTCTAAGCCAGGCCTCCAGCTGGGGGTGTGCGAGAGGCAACTGATCAATGTGTCTCTCTCACATTGATGTTTCTCTCCCTCCCTTCCCCTCTAACAGTAAATAAATAAAATCTCTTTTAAAAAAAACGTCCTTCCTATAAAAAAGAAGAAAAGAATTACGAGAGCTGCCAGTTATACACGTTCAATAGTCTGGCTCACGTAAACAGAATTTACAATTTTGATATTTGAGGGAAATGAATCTTTAGCTACAAATTAAGGAGTATTATCCAGCTTTCTAAAAGCACTTAAAATCACTCCAAAAAAGCTTCAGATAAGAGCATGGCTTTAAGGCTTTTTCTTCCTACTGGACAGAGATTAAAAGCGGTCGACTAGCGGAGACTTCTATGCATCTCAGCCTGTGTGAGCACCCGCTGGCTTCAGTGCCCCGGCCACGGGGGGCATGCTGAGCCCGGCCTACCTCAATGCACTGCTTAATCCAAAAATGGCTCCCCATGGCCTCCCAATTCTGGGAGCAGGTCACATAGAGCAGACGCTCGTAGACCCGACGTTTCATAGAGTTGTCAAACACCTCGAAAAACTTTGCCCTGATGAGTGGCTGGGCGCAACGCAGCCCAGACAGAAAGGCCGGCTCGAGCTTCGCAGTCAGCTCACTGCCACACAGTGTCTCGTCCCTGTAATCAAAGGAATAACACTGAGATGAAAGAGCTGCACCAAAAGGTGGACTCCTCAAGCCATAAGCAAACAAGTACAAAACAAGTGGGTACCAACGTCCTGAAACACACTCTTGGGAAAACTAAGAGTATGTTACAAATCATCATAGGCTGATGCAGTATTTGTGCAAAACGTTCAATGATGATTCCAAAATACGTTACATGATTTAGAATTTAAATGAATATAAACTTGGGTATAACAAAAAAAATTTAAAAGTCATGTACCATTGGTCAGTCAGAGAACACATTACTATTAATACATGAAATATATGGTAATTACTATAATTACCTGTAAACGTAGTTAACAAGGTCTAAGAACTGTGCATTTAATTCAAGGTCATCTGGAAAACGCTTTTCTATGTAGGTCATCATTTTCACAAGCAAAATGGACTTCTCCCGGAGTGTAGGTGTCTATATGAATTTTTAAAACAAAAGGTCAATTACTTCTATCTGAGAAGGTTTGTCCAAAAGTATTTCTGTTCTACTACTTTTTAAACTCCCACAATTCAGTCAAATAAAATAAGACAGTCATTTCTAAACAAACAACCAACCAACCAACCAAAAAAAAAAAAAAAAAAAATCAAAGATGGCCCTGATTATCTTTGGACACTTAAAATCAAAGCAGACCACAATATAATTTTCCTGGGAACTACAACTCACTTTGGAGAAAAATCGACTAAACTATATAACAAACCGAAGTTTGCAAGCATCTTATTATATTGAAAAATAGTTCCTCATTATGTTTTTCTTGGCTTACCTTCACCCCTACAGGAGACTAAAAAAGTAAGGTTCATTTAACACTTTAACAAGTAAAACCACATTAAGGTGAGGGACCAATTATCTCAAGTTCCTATTTAAATACTGTTAAGTGAGAAAAATCGACCTAAAAAACAAAAACACTGTGAACGCAAATACAGGACAAAAAAGCGTTTTGCTTGACTGAAAACTTGAAGAGCTGAGAAGCGAGACCAGAATTTTCTTTTACCTACAACAAAGGAAGGTCACCTGACCAACGTGCTGCCCCCTCTTCCCAGCTCACCTGATTGGCTGCCATTGGGGAATTATTTTTAACCCACTCTTCCACAATTTTCACCACGGCCCGGAGGATCTTGGCGTCGGGTGACTTCTCAATGAGCGAGGTCAGGACGGCCTGAACGAAGTTCTTCCTCATCTCCATGCTCATCACGGCCAGGCGTGTTTTCACCAGTTCCAGACTCAGCATCACCAGCTCGCTCGTCCCTGCTCGGGCCGCGAAAGGACACAGCTCAACGGTTTCTGCAGACACACGTCAACAGGCAACCACTTTGCACTAAGTGGCATGTTGATTCTGCCTGTTTTTCCCCCAAAATATTTTCTCCAGCTATATCACTTTCTTGCTATTCCACCATCTTCCAAGGGTGGCCCCGTAAGAGGCTCCCCAGGGGAGATGATGGGGTTGCAGGAACCAGTGCCAGCAACCCTGGGAGACGGCCAAGTCCTAAAGTCACAACCCCCGCACTGTGTTCCAAGGTACATCAAGCAGCTGTACTGACCACCAACTCCCCCTGCCCCTCCCCCCACAGCATATCATCCAGGTTCCTGGAACCCACTCCTCAGGCCTGGAACTTGCAACTTAATTCTTCATGAGACATAACCGCTGATTAAGCAACCTCTGTGTTACAGTAAAAGTGTTAGATAATTCGAATTTAGTGGTATATGTTCCATGGAAATGTCCAATTGTTTTAAAATGTCTTCGTTCTCTCGTTCACAAATTTTAAGAGCAATTCATTCTAAAAAGGACTCTTTGTTCAAGCAACTGATAATGAACTGCACATAGCAGGCGCTGGTGCCCCGTTAGAACGCAGCCGCAAAGCGGGCACCGCCTAGGTTTTACAGCAAGCCTGAGGAAAAACGTGGGCACCCAGGCGAGTTTGTCACCTGAGGTTGCTTCTGTGCTGCCCGAGGCTGCCTGGGGGCTGAGGTGCTCTCGCACCATCTTCTGCAGGGAGCGCATGAAGACGGAGATGAGCCTGTCTATGTAGCTCGGGTTGTTGCTGCAGGCCGACTTCAGGATCATAAGTGTCCCTAAAACGCAGAAATTGCCAGTTGTCTTTAGCAAGTTTTTGAAAATTGAGTCATTGACAAAAATGTGCTAATTAAAACAATTTATAATGTGCTAAATAAAAATGTGCTATTTCCAACAAATGCATTGATTACTCCCAAACGTCAACATTATAGATTGTTATGTGGCACAAGTTACATTTGGAAGTGTTGGGTGAGTCCAGGAGCGACATCTTTAGGCATAAAACCTGATTTCTGTGCTTCACTAGAAACAGCCTCTCCTCCAGTTCTGCCTTTTATCTTTATCATACGTGTGGAGAACCACCCTATGAAAAACGCTTTGTCCCAGGATACTTGCGGGGGGATGGGAGGAGAGATTTCTTTGATCTAGACTATCTGGGTATGACAACTGTTTTAAAATTAAATTTGTACCAAATTCTGAAAAACTGTACAACTAACATCAGAACATGAACCCTAAGCATATGAAAAAACTGCATCTTTCCTAACTGGTATTTTTATAAACATCCTGACCCTGACCTACATATTAAATTTTAATTTTGTGTTCATGGTTCACATCATAGGAAAATAAAAGGGTACTGATTTGCCATTTTCAGGTGCAATCATCCCAGATTTGGACAATTTCAGGCTCGCTTTGTTAACAGGCTTGCTCTCGGTACAGCAGCAAACGGATGACCAATCCGAGTCTACAACAGGGAGCCCGTGACATGGCGGGTGACGATAACGAATACAGGGCACGTGTTCTGGCCGTCCCTGGCTGCTGTGCTGGCCTCTATGAGTAGTCGTCAGCAGCGGTGCCCTGGGTGCCTAGCAGTGTGGCCCCCTCGACAGGCCCACTCGCTGAGGCTGCCCCGGTCTGCTGTCACCCCCACAAGGGAGGGAGGCAGGGCCAACAGTGGTCAGCTCTTCTCGAAGAGAGTCCTCTGGAGAATTAACGAGGTGTTCGTGCTGTTCTGCAGCGGAGGCCAGGATGCAAGGCATGTTCTACTGCCTGGGCTAACTTTATAAAAACTCACAAAGGCATTCCTCACTACCCAAATTATCTAGTTTCAGCATAGAGACAGCAAAGCATTTAATTGCAAAGGATAGCATTTTAACTAAATTTATCAAACTCCTGAATTTTATGTAGCAACTAGGAAGAGCCTGGGGAGCAAGAAACTCATTAAAAATTAATGTATTCAGTTTACAAATGCAGGCATAAGTGTTTGTATAATAAGAGCTTTCTATATGTACTTCTGTACATATGTACAGAAAAAAGACTTGCACCCCAAAACGCTGAACGAGTACAGAGGCTGGCAGGTAACTTTTATTTAGCTTTCCTTCATTAGTATTTTCAAAGTTTTATATAAGGAATATGTAATAAGGGAGAAAAAATTTTTCAGAATTGCTAACCCATGGTCTTAACCCTACTCACACATGTGAGCTCAGCAGAAAGCAGAGTGAGTATACACTTGACTTCCTCGAGGCCCAAGCCCCCCACTGCCCTGATTACCCAGAAACAACTTCCGTTTCACCCGGAGCAGCCAGAGCCTCACTAAGTAGATGAAGACCAGTTCTTGGCCGGTGAGTGGCTTACTGACAGGTGAGCACGTCGTGAAAGGCAATGATTCTACATGTCTGTACACGGTTTTAGCATCCTCTCTGTGCCTGGCATAAAATGGGGTCGAGAGTATCCAGGCAACACCAGGCAATCCCCGCACAACCAAATCCTACAGCTGAGGATGAAGCAAAAGAAACTGGGAAGCACTGGTGTTGGCCGGGGCGGGGGTTGTTCACCTCAAACAGGGTTATTCACCACAGAGGACCAGCCCTGGCCAGGTGGCTCAGCTGACTGGAGCAGCGTCCCATGTACCAAAAAGTTGTGGGTTCGATCCCTGGTCAGGGCACATATCTAAGGTTACAGGTTTGATCCCCAGTCGGGGCATGTAGGGGCGGAAACTGGTTGACGTTTCTCTTTCCCTCTCTAGAATCAGTAAGCATATCATCAGGTGGGAATTTTTTTTAAAAAGACCACAAGGAACCGTGGCCTTGGGTGCACCAGGCCACACGCAGGCACCTTCAACACCACCTCAGCTCCGAGCGCCCTGGACAGCCCGAGCCTTCCCCTTCCAGGGAAAGCTCGTCCGGGGAGCAGGGATAGAGCAATGCCAAACTGAACTAGGGCCAGGAGAGCCACGTCAGGCTCACACTCACCAAAGAGCTGGGAGGGATTGGCGCTGGTGGCCTTCTCGTAGTTGGTGAGTCCTTCGTAGATGACCTTCCCAACGGCCGCATAGAGGCATTCCAGCTCTTCATATTTGGAGGCCACACTGGAGGTGCCTGAAACAGAAGCGAGAACCTGGGCTCCGTGGTTCGGCTCTCAGGCCTGCCCAGGCCCTGGGACGCCAACTTCCTTCACACTACAGGGCTGAGCCTTAGTTATTTCAGGATCTGTGGCAACTGGTATGAGCACTCCTTTCCCACTGGTGCCCACCTTTGGGCAGGGTTCCCACTGTACGAAGCCAACTGGCAACCTTTTCTCTCACCTGAACTCCCTCTACATTCACTTACAGTACTTATCTCGTCAACTGTTCAACATTTGACAAAATACTTTCGCCTAACTCCCCTTTAATGCCTTAAGGAAACAGTAACGCTCGGCTGCCAGAGGACTGCACTTCCAGAGCAGACAAAAACAGAACTACTGCCATGAAGTTCTTACATTAATTTTTTTTTAAAGGTTGAAAGTATGAAGAAATGAGAGTCAACAAAAGGCTCCGTATAGTAACTGAGGATGAGCACTCTCCCGTCATAAGCTCTGCGCCCGCCCGTCTGCTCGGGAGGAAAGGCACTGACGGCAAAGGGCACGTACTCGGCTCCGTCGGGAAAATACTCATCAGGCGCGAGAGGAGGCTGTGGACTGCTCGTAAGACTTTGGTGTTCCCACACGTCATACAGGCGGCGATTCCGCGCTGCAGGGGCTTGAAGCTGCTGAGGATGGCTGGAGACTGCAGCACAGTTAGCAAGAAGCTCAGCACCTCCAATCCTGTGCAAATGTTCCCGTAGTTCACCTGATTAGGCTGCTCCTGGAATGAAGAACACAGGTCACACACAGAAGAAATAAATACTCTAGTACAGTGAACTGGACTCAACCAAAATTTAAAGCCATGTGCTGTTAAGTATTTAGAAATGAAGTAAAAAACCACTAAAGAACAGACACGATACATATAAAAAACTGACATTTTATTAATACAGTATGATTTCATGTTTCTCTTAAGAAAACTTGCTGTAAATGGTTTGTGAAACATTTTTTTAAAAGCTCATGGAAAATACTCAACATTAAATGTTAAAATTTTGAAAATCACTGAACTCTGGTCTAAAAAGGCAACTGCTACAATGCATTTTGGTTGTCTCCTTCCTCCTTTTAGTTAAAATACAAATATTCTTCCAAAAGGAAATATCTATGAAACTCTGTGTCATAAAATCAATATAAGAGATGATGTCAGAATTTTTTAAAGAAACAGTAAGATAAAAACCAGAGCCCATGGTTCGCAGTGAAGTCACGCTTCATGAAACTTTCTGTGGGTCACACGCACATCGTGTGCACTGGGTTGAGAGGGGAAAAAGCTCACCAGCTGTAGGAAAAGGTGGCACATCACTGTGGGTACCGTGCGCTGTGTTAGGAAAACGTTAGCCTGGTTGCAGAGGGAGGCTGCCCACCTACAGCTAAGCTTGACTTAACTGTGACTGTAGCCCTGGCTGGTGTGGCTCAGTGCATTAAGTGCTGGTCTGTGAATCAAGGGGCTGCCGGTTTGATTCCCAGTCAGGGCACATGCCCGTGGGCCAGATCCCCGGCAGGGGGCACGCAGGAGGCAATCACGCTTGGTTGTTTCTCTCCCTCTCTTCCCCTCTCTCTAAAAATAAATAAATTTTTTTTTAAATAGCTGTGATTGTACATGACAGGAAAGAAATCTGACCTTCCGAAGGGGAAAAAGGAAAGGAACTGCAGCAGTCTAAGAGTTCTCTATCAGGCTGGAACCAAAGCATGAGCTGGAAACCGAGGCCTGCGATCCCACGGCCTCCATCGCGCAGGCCAGCACTGCGGCCTACCAGAAACCCTAAGCAGCACCGCGGCTTCTGCGATGCAACCTAACCAAAGCTTACAGCAGGCGTGTAGCCCCCACGCAGTTACAGGCTCGAGGCTTCTACAAACACAAAATAAACCAAAACCCACCAAATTATCAGCATTAGGGGCTATTTCTTTGTTGCCTGATGATACAGTGCTCGATAACAAATTCGATATCCAGCTACTTTAAAACTTCAAGTTTATTTTAAAGGCTGTTGAATAAATCAACTAAAAATGTTTATTTCAAGCCAGCCAATAGGTCAATTTAAAAATTGAGACTTTGAAAGGCAAGAGGACTATTATGTTTTCAAAATTAACTTTACTTGGTGCTGTGAGAGCTTTAAAAAAGTTTAAAAAGTTTTAAAACCATTTTCAGAAAGTGAAATTTCCTTCTCATTAGCAGTATAAAAATTAATAAAGTGAAACCTCATTTAAAATGACAAGAAGGGGGAGCCTTTGGGCACTACCGCTCAGTCAATTATAGACCCCAACCGGAAGAGCTGTCAATTACAGACCTGGGGGGGGGGCGGGGGGCTGGGGGCGGGGAAGCACACTACCTTGTTATTCCAGCAGGCAGAGTCCTTTCCTCACGCAGCAACTAGCTGACAAGAAGCCATCCCCACCCTGAATTCTCCATTTCCTCCATCCCGCCTAAGGACTTCAGTTCAAAACAACCCCTCCCACCCTCCTTCTTTTCCTCCAGAAAGTAATGTTCCTCTCCTTTGCTTGCTGACTTGCCCTGTAGTTTTTCGCTGTGGCTCAGAATTCCCCTGCCATTTCCATTTTGCTGGTAAACTATCTGGCTATTTTATTTTTAAGGTCAACGTAGCCAGTACAGAAGGTGAAAAAGGCCACAAACTGGCCACAGGAATGGAAAATTCAGATTTTGGTAGCCCAGCCCCAAGCGCAGGCGGCAGCAACAGCCCCACACCTACCACGCTCATCAGCAGCTTGTCAAACCACTGCAGTTTGAGCTCGGACTTGGACCACATGTCCGGACGCAAGGCAGTCTTCAGGAGGGTCACGCACCGGCGAGACAGGACCTCCCCGGGAGAGCCGGCAGTGTTGGTGTTGTCATTAACCTGGAAATTCACTCAACTCAATTTCACGGCTTTTACGGTGTAAATGTGTAAACACACGTTTACAGTCACTCTCGGGGCCCTGCTCCTTGCCCGCGCCCCACGCCCTTGCATCCCAGCCCTCTTGCGGCCACCTCCTCTCCCACCTGACTCAACTCGGTCCTCTCTGCTTCAGGGTCCCCACCCCGGGGCCCTCCCTCTCCCCTGCAGCGGGTCAGTGGTGATGTGCCATTGGTCTTGACTGATCAATGTCAAGAGGATCCCTTAGAGCAGGATCCACACTCCTCCCCTCTGGGCCTCCTAGGCTGCAGGCAAGAAAGCAGTGGCTGAGTAGTTCAGTGTAGAGGTTTTTCACCTGTTGTGCTGCAAGGATTTTTTTTTTAAAAAACACGCAACACCTGACTTTTTAGTCCAGGGCACTGACTTCTTTTCCCTTAGACTGTCAAAAAAAACCCTGACAATAGCCATCCAGTGTGAATGAATCAAAATTATAACTATCTTTTCTCAGGTCAGCAAAAAATATATTTTTTGGTGAGTTGCAGGATTTTGGTAATTGGTTTATGTGTCCCATGAGATGAGAAAGGTTGAAAAACACTGGTTTCGTAGGTTCTTTTCGGTACTTGGAAAGCCTCAATAGTATTTCAAGACACGCCTTTTATTTATTTTTTTTTAAGTAACTATAGAAACTTAAGACTCCCAAATTTTAAAAAACTACTTAGGAAAATTTCATTTACGATGTTTTTATGAAATATAAAAATGAAAACTTTTAGAAATAGATACCCAATAACTTCATGAAAATATATATTGATATGAATGGTAAGTAAATTCAAGCTGCAAAACATTTAAATTACTAAACGTGTTGGGCTATCGTAAAGGTGTTGCCTTTATGAACTAGGTAACTTGGAAGTTAAATAATTTGCCCAAGATCACTGAACGACCATGTTTCACCAATACCATGATTCCATTAATGATAAGATACACCATTACATCATTTCTGCTGATCACATATTGCTTAAAAAATCATACAGGCTGTCAGACAAGGCGGGTTTCAGAATTATTAGCATGCCATGAAACCGATGGGCTTTGGTATGACAGGGACAGAACTGCCAGACCTCGCTCTGTCTATCCCTTTTTTGACTACACTGTCACAGATAAGGACTAGAGTTGACCAAGGAGTCTTTGTCCTGAAGAACCCCTAAGACAGAGACATTGAGGACCCGTACCTGGCAAGCCACCCGGATGAGGAAGTTCACCACGGTGTCCGTGTGCTGCTTATCAATGGGCTTGGACAGAAGGGAGTCCGCTCCAGGCAGCGACTGGCTCCGCCCGAACACCTGCAGGGGCCGGGAGAGTGGGCTCAGCAAGGCGCTCCAACGTGCAGCACAGACCCGCGCGGCCCGCTAATGGGCATCGATGTCATCCTGGGCACTGGGAACACCAGAGGCAGGTGTGGTGTCCACAAGACAACTCACAAACAAAGTAGGCACAACGAACGTACTGGGTCATGTGCTCGAGACTGGAAGGGAGCGTGGTCCAGGAAGTGAAAGGATGCTACCAAGGTGGCTCTCAGATTGAGAAAAAGCCAGCCACGGGAAGAGAGCTGAGCCAGCGAGGTGCTGGCACAGTGCACAAGTCCTAAGAGAGCACCGAACCGGGGCGCTTCTGGAGTGGGGCGAAGGGCGGGGGGCTGGGGCAGGAGCAGGGCACAGACGCCATCAGAGGGCCAGCTCAGGCAGGCTCTGGAGGCCAGAGACAAGGGGAAGGCTCGCTGAGGGAAAAGACAGTCTGTCTTCATTTTTTAAGCTTTTATTTAAGATGACTATAATATTCACAAGACCATGCAAAGACAGTAGAGAGGCCCCACATACCCTTCACTCGGCTTCCCCTGGCTTAAATTTGGGAAAGAGAGTTTTTTGGTGCTCTGCTTTGTGACCAGTGTAATGCAGAGAGGGGAAGGAGGAGGAGGGAGGGACTGAGAGGCAGTGGCAGCAATCCCAGTGAGTGGCGACGGGGCCCCGCTTGCACCACGATGGCAGGAGCAGAACTGAGAGACGAGGGTGGGTGTTTGTGGGTGGGCTGCCAGGACTTGCTCTCGATCAGGTGTGTGGAGAGAAGGAAACGGACAGACTGCAGATGGCTCCAGCTCTCTAATGTGAGCAAGAGTGAATGCAGGGGCCACATGTCTGCAGGAACAGGGGAGTGGGGGCGGGGAGCACCCCCAGGGCTCTCGGGGCACCAGCTGCCCTCCAAACAAAATGGGGCACACACTGTCTTTTTTAAAACTGAACACACCAGAGGTACATGGTCTCAATTTTCTTGCCCCCAAAAATTTCTCTTGATGCCTTTCTGTAAGCAATTAATCACATCATCAGCGCTCTAATGGTATTAAGCAGCACAAAGGAAAATGTGTCTGGCAGCTCGGGAAACACCCCAAGACAGTGGTTGGCACTGGGCTTCTCTGTGTTGAGCACAGCCTTTCCCCACTGCCTCTCTGGCACTGCGCTGGGCACTGAGAGGCCACATTCGAAGTTTGCTGAGCAAGGAAACAAACTCCCACAGGAGGCCCGCGGGCTGGCAGAGGAAGCACATGCGGCGGGTGCCCGCGGCCTTACTGCGCTGATGGCTCCCGTGGCCGTCCTGAAGCGCTTCACTTCCTGGGCAGAATCCACCGACAGGCCTCTTTTAATGGAAGATGAGACCGAGTTGACTCCTTCACCACTTGAATTCGGGTCCATATCAGAATCCGGCTTAAAAAAATACATATATTCGACTTTACTGATTTCTATGGAGTAGCCTTACGAATGCCACTGGGGATGACACGAGAGGACTGCCAT
This sequence comes from Mormoops blainvillei, assembly GCA_004026545.1. Lineage (NCBI taxonomy): Eukaryota > Metazoa > Chordata > Mammalia > Chiroptera > Mormoopidae > Mormoops > Mormoops blainvillei. The sequence goes on from PVJD01001339.1 coordinate 167,959, forward strand.
CTCTACCTGCTGGTCCTTGATCCTCTGCAGTTCCCACTTGATGACAACCTCGGACAGGTCCACAGCCAGCCTCCTCTGCTCGATGGTGACGCTGGGTGTGAAGCCCAGCCTCTGCATGGCGTTGACCATGTGCTGTACCAAGTGGTGCCGCACCGGGTAGTACACCTGTGGGCATGGGGCTTATGTCACGCCAGGACACTGTGACCCCGGTACACACACGCACACACACGCACACAACCTGCCCCAGGCCCTGGGAGAGGCCCAACACAATAGGGTATTTATTTCTGTCTTTTAGTACCATCTTCTAAAATTGTTGCAATACTGAATTCTCTTTAGGTGGACCAGTCTAGTCACATGTTATCGAACTTTATACTTACTGTCATAATAGTTTAGCCATGTCGAGAAACAAATTCATAATTCTAACAGACTTCACTATGACAGCCTTCTACTCAATACCACTAATTCCGTTCTCCTCCAGCCAAAATCTACAACAAATACTTACATATTTACGGTATTTACACTTGCTGAATTTACGTAAACCCAACGAAGTGGGCAACGGCTATAGAGAGGAGACATCACAACAAGAACAACTTTTTACGCCAAGTTACCAAAATCTGGAGTTAATGATGACTCCTCCCAAAGTAGCAATTCATCTGTATCCACTGCTCACTGAGTATTACAAGAAACACGCAGTCTAAATAGAAAGAACACATCCGACACCTTCTCTGAACTACAGCAACTTCAGTGTTGACGAAGCCACACACGCTAATCAATGGGCCTGAAATAACTGCACTGAAAGGTGAATAACCCCTATTATTGCAGAAACTGAGAAACCGGCAAAAGTTCAAAGCAAGTGCCCGAAAACACATCGCCCGTCAACCTAGAGCACGCTCTGACGCACCTTAAAATGCTGCACTATCAGATGCAAAATATGCACCAGCTGAGGGACCGTGTGCCCCTCCTCCACGATGATCTTCCTCGTCCAGTGGGTCAGCATCTGGTGCCCATCCTCCATTCTGGCTGGCACTGCTGGAGTCAAAATGGCCATCGCTTGTCTGACGATTGCTCGGGCTTCCATTGCGTGGGCCTTGAGGAGGCTGTGAAAAACCTAAAGCAGGGGAAATCCTTGCCTAAGATGAGGGAGAAGGCTTTAAAAGCGGGGTAAAGAACAATCTCTTAGGACCAAGGCATACTTCTGCGAAAACAATTTCCACCAAATTCCGCAGGGCTCTCTTACTGGGAAACAACATAGCTGCTTTCTCCTTCATTAATTCTGATCAATGAATACATTCACTCTAATATTTATCGAGCACCGACTACGTGCCCATGCCTGGCTGGGGTGGAGTATACCCAGATGAATGAGGCCCGGCTCCTTGCTGACGTCAACGCCTAGCTTAACTTGTGTGAAGTCCGTCAGCGTATACAAATCGTTTTGCTCTGCACACAGGAGGGGTGAAAGGGGCCAGGTCAGAGGTAATCTCACAACAGTTCATGTGAGCAGTGAGGTGCTTATGTATGGAAGTTCAGGGGACACAAAGGCCGCCCAATGGTACTGCGAGTGGAGGGACAGGAAGGGAGTCGGAAATCAACAGGACTTGCCAAGGCTGTGACGCAGGGGCAAACGAGAGGGTGTCGCAGACAGCCCTCAGTCTGCGACCCGGGTGACTGGGGAGAGCAGTGCCAATGACAGGGACTATATTCATAATCGCTAAAGTGCCTGTGGCGGGTAATACCTTAGAGGCCACTGGTGTTTCAGGACCTGGGGTTTAACACCACAGACATTCACAAGGGGGAATGGTCAGAGGGACATAAAGAGTGACCTCACAGAACAGGGCAAGAGTGGTTACTTACCAAACGCTTATTGGGAAATACATGCTGAGCACTCGAGTCTGTCACTACACTGAGTTCTTACACAGAGACAATGACCAAGCCACTCCAGAGCCACTCGTGGAGCTCCGGAGTGGAAGAAACAACTCAAACCCAGGGCTGCCTGACGTCAAAGCCAAGCCACTGAGGGACTCAGGAAAGACGTGCCCTGGATCACAGCACGGCGGAGCGCCGGGAGCATGAGGGTTCACAAGCACCCACTGCCTATTGCAAAGGGGTGGCTGGGGTCCTTGACCAAAACATTTTCCACAGAACACAGAACTGGGAGCCAGAATGCAATGGGCAGAGGAGTGTGAGGTGGACATAGGAGACATTCTGTTGCTTCAAAAGCAAGGCCACAGAGGAGCGTGAGCAGCAGTGACTGGGGAGGAAAGGGAGGACGAACAACCGCGGCAGGTCTCACAGCACGTACGAGACGGCGGAGACGAGCACTGCTGAATGGCACCGGGGAAAGGCACCAGGAAGGGGGGTCGCATGGGCACAGGGGCAGTGTGCACGTGTGGAAGCGCACATGACTGTCGGGCAGACAGGAGGGGCCGCGCCCAATACCTGAAGGACAATTTTCTTATGTATTGCGAATTTGGCTATTATGTGCGCCAGCAGCAAGTGCCCGCTGTATTTGCAGGCGGGGTCGACGCAGGCCTTGGAGAGCAGGCAGGGCCAGGCGAAGGTCATCAGGCGGCGCAGCTTGCTGTTGCGGTTCTTGTTGTTGTCGTGGATGTGGTGGGGGGCGTGCTCCACCAGCAGCGTGGCAAACTGCAGCAGGTGGATCCGCAGCGAGTCCAGCATGTCCGCCTGCTTCTCTGGGTCCAGCACCTGCGGGACCGGCAAGAACAAAGGAACTCACCTCTGGTAGTGACCTGCATCACCATGAAGAGTCACTCAAGTTTAAACCTTAAACACACACACACACACACACACACCCACCCCTATCTATGGTATTCTGTAAGTTTTACAATGAGGGACCCAGTAATGTCTTATCAAGTTTCCTTCAATACCCGTGATGGGAACTCACTGTATTTATTCCAACACTGCAGAGAAACAGGTCAGGCTTAGAGTCAGAATGCAGTGGGTAAAGAGCCCTGATGTGCAAAAGGAGGGCTTCCTCTTTGACACAAGGTGATTTAGGACTCAGTTTTTTGTTGTTGTTTTTTTTCAATTTAATTTTTTCAATTTATTCTTAAATTCTTCTTTAAAAATATACTTTATTGATTATGCTATTACAGCTGTCCCATTTTTTTCTCCCTTTACTCCCCTCCGCCCTGTACCCACCCTCCCACCAGCACTCCCCACCTTAGTTCAATGTCCATGGGTCGTACATATAAGCTCTCTCGCTTCTCCCTTTCCTATACTATTCTTAACCTCCCCCTGTCTATTTTGTGCCTACCAGTTATGCTTCTTATTCCCTGTACCTTTTCCCCCATTCTCCTCCCTCCCCCTCCCAGCTGATAGCCCTCCATGTGATCTTCATTTCTGTGATCCTGTTCCTTTCTAGCAGTTTGCTTACTTTTTGTTTTTGTTGTTTTAGGTTCAGTTGTTGATAGTTGTGATGGTGAATTTCTTTAACTTTACTTTATCTGGGAAGCACTTTACCTGCCCTTCCATTCTACATGACAGCTTTGCTGGATAGAGTCATCTTGGATGTAGGTCCTTGTCTTTCATGACTTCAAATACCTCTTTCCAGCCCCTTCTTGCCTGTAAGGTTTCTTTGGAGAAATCAGCTGAGAGTCTGATGGGAACTCCTTTGTAGGTAACTGTCTCCTTTTCTGTTGCTGCCTTTAAGATTCTCTCCTTATCTTTAATCTTGGGTAATGTAATGATGATGGGCCTTGGTGTGCGCTTCCTTGGGTCCACCATCTTTGGGACTCTCTGAGCTTCCTGGACTTCCTGGGAGTCTGTTTCCTTTGCCAGACTGGGGAGGTTCCCCTTCTTTATTTTTTGAAGTAAGTTTTCAGTGTCTTGCTCTTCCTCTTCTCCTCTCGGTCCCCCTATGATTCAGATGTTGAAACGTTCAAAGTTCTCCCAGAGGTCCCTCAGCCTCTCCTTTCTTTGAATTCTTGTTTCTTCATTCTGTTCTGGTTGAATGCTTATTTCTTCTTTCTGCTCCAAATCGCGGATTTGAGTCCCGGTTTCCGTTCCCTGTATATTTTCCTTTATTTCACTTTGCACAGGCTTTACTTTTTCCTCCCTTTTGCGATCATACTCCACTAATTCTGTGAGCCAGATTACCAGTGTTTTGAATTCTGCATCTGTTAGATTGCCTATCTCTTCATCGCTTAGTTCTATTTTTGGAGCTTTGATCTGTTCTTTCCTTTAGGTCTTTTTTTTTTTTTTGGTCTAGGCACACCTATTACGTTGTGAGGGGCGGAGCCTTAGTTATTCACCAGGGCAGGGCAACCCACGTCACTGCCTTGTTGCACTGTCTGTGGGGGAGGGTCTAAGAGGGAACAATTGCCCCTTGCTTGGCTCTCACCGCCTTCAGTCACTTCCCCTGCTGCCCACAAGCAAATTGGGCCCTTCTGGTGCTGATTCCCAGATGGGTGGGTTTGTGTACGTTCTGGGACCCTATGGGTCTCTCAAACGAACTCTCCTGTGAGACTGGTCGTTTCTCCCGCCGCCACAAACTCCACAGGTTTTCACTGGTAGAGGCTTTGAAGCTTTCTTTTCCCCGCTGGAACCCTGGGTTGCACGTCTCTCTCACTCTCCAGTTGTTCCTCCCAGTTTATCTGTACGCAAATGTGGAACCGCCCAGTCCACCAGCCGCCGCCTTGCCCGCCCTGGTCCACCAGCCACAGGCCTGCCACACGTCCTCTGCCCTGGCTGCCCGTCTCCGCGCCCCCTACCCGTCTGGATGAATGTTTCTTTAACTCCTTGGTTGTCGGACTTCCCTACAGCTCTATTTCCTGGCAGTTCTGGTTATTTTTTTGTTTTTAAATTCGTTTTTATCTTTCTTTTGGTCGTGCGAGGAGACAAAGTGTATCTACCTACGCCTCCATCTTGGCCGGAAGCCTAAGACAGTTTCTTAATTTCCAAGAAGCTGAGATTTTTTTCCTGGTCAACTATTAATCATCCAGTCCTTATTTTTCAGGGTTAGGATCAGAAAATGTTACCTGAAAAAACATTATCTCAATTTTTTAGAAAACTATTCTGATTTTCTATGTAATCAAGTATCTGACATATTTTTATATGTGTTTCATGGATATAAGGAAAAAATGTACACTCTTTGGGAATACTCTGTATGTCTCCATTGAAGCCAGACTGTGTCATCCAATTCAGCTAAAAATTCTAACTACTTTCTGTCCACCAGAGCACCTCAAAGGCTGAAACCCTCCATCACAACGGTGACTTCCTCAAGGGCCCTACTGCCCCTAAGTTCCTCTTCCCCTGGATTCGCTACGGCTCCTCCCCAGGGCTCTGGCCTGCCCAGTGCCATTTATCCCCATCCGACATTCGAAATCCCATCTCCTCACCTATGCAGAGTCAGTAATGGAGACCAAAAATAATCCCTTGGGCTCAACTCTCATTCCCTTGGGAGGGTGCGAATGGGGTCAAACTGCAGAAGGGTCAACGACTACATAAGGACCAGTAACCTGCCAATGGGAACAACAGTCCACTCTGTTTGGACCCCTAAACTGAAAAGGCAACGAAACAGGTAAGAAAACTATGCTTCCAGGGTGCCAATGGGTGCATGGTGTGCTGCAGGCCTGGAACGCCCCCTGCTGGCAATGCTCCGACAAACGCCCAGTATGGACACTGGATCCCACACCACCTGCCTGTGAGGGTCAACGGTCTAGCCTGCAGGACAGCCACTAGGCTTTGGCAAAAACACAAAGCGGGCACTGCCCAAAGAAACATTAAGTTAATAAAAGCCCTTTCGTGAAAGCTGGAAACATTTACGAAAACACAAAGACCTTAAAACCTAAGCTAAGTTCGGACATTATCCTGCCACAAAGGTGTCTCATTACGTTGGCAACAAAGAGTCACGGCAACTCCTGTATCCAGTCTAATATTCTCACTGGTTGTTAGTTGATTCCTTTGGAAAGCTGAAGATTAAAAAAAAAATCAAAACTCTACTGACCAGTAACAGGGGTTTTTACAAAAAACTTTGATATCTTAATTTTGGGTGAGATAATCGTTTCTCACTGGAATCTATTAATGTAGAAAAGTTAATTCATTCCAAAGTGAGGAGCCTTTGGAAACTATTAAGAATTATAGCAGTAGCATCTGCCCTCCCCTCATGGTTTCACTTTCCCCTGTTTCAGTTATCTACAGCCCACCATGATCCGAAAGTATTATATGGAAAACTCCAGAAATAATTCATAAATTTAAACTGCGGGCCACTCTGAGAAGCATGCTGAACCTTTCGCCACCCCACTCCATCCCACCCAGGGCATGGAATCACCCCTTTGTCCACACTGTACAAGCTCCCTGTTCATTTCACTTGGTGGTCATCTCCATTATCAGACGAGCTGTTGGGGTATCACAGTATCATGTTCAAGTAACCCTTGTTTTACTTAATAATGTCCTCAAAGTTGAAGCGTAGTGATGCTGGAGTTTGGATGTGCCAAGGAGAAGCCATAAAGTGCTTCCTTGAAGTGAAAAGTTAAAGTTCTCAATAATGAATGAAAAAATAGTATGCTGAGAGGCACGAGAGGTTGCTAAGATCTTTTAGAAAAAACAAGGCTTCTGTGAAACTGTGAAGAAGGAAAAAGAAATTCATGCTAGTTTTACTACTGCACTTCATGAAAAATTACGACCACAATGCGTAATAAGTACGTATTTAAGATGGAAAAGGCATTAAATTTGTAGGTGAAAAACATGAACAGAGATGTATTGTGCTTGAAAGCACTGAGCCTATTCAAAGACTTCAGCAAGGACGTCCCTGAAATGAATGACACCAGGCCATTTGCTGCAGGTAGGGACAGGGACTACAATGGCCTAGGAAGAGGTATGGCATTTATCTCCTCACACGGTCACAAGAAGGGTCAATACAGCACTAAGCTATTTTGAGAGACAGACCACATTCACATAATTTTTATTAGAGCATACTGTTGTAACTATTATATTACTGCTGTTAATCTGTTACTGTGCCTGATTTATAAATTAAACTTCACCACAGTTACGTACGTACAGGAGAAAACATAGTATATACAGGGTTCAGTACTATCTGCGGTTTCAGGTGCCCCTTAGAGGTCTTGGAAGGTATTTCACCATGAATAAGGTAGACTACTATATTATAGTCTGCTACAAACTAATGCAATCATGAAAAGTATAAGCCTTAGGGAATTATGGACTTCCAGTAAGATGCAGGCATAGGTAGATACACTTTGCCCCCTCGTACAACCAAAATAAGGACAACAAATTTAAAAACAAAAAACAACCAGAACTGCCAGAAAATCAAACTGTATGGATGTCCAATAACCAAGGAGTTAAAGAAACATTCATCCAGAATGGTAGGAGGGGCAGAGATGGGCAGCCAGGGCAGAGAGAACGCATGGCAACCTGGCGGCTGGAGGACCGAGCGGTTCTACATTTGTGTGAGGATAAACTAGGAGGAACAACTGGGGAGCAAGACAAACTCTGCAACCCAGGGTTCCAGTACAGGGAACGAAAGCCTCAAAATCTCTGGCTGTAAAAACCTGTGAGGGTTGCAGTGGCGGGAGAAACTCCCAGCCTCACAGGACAGTTCATTGGAGAGAGTCCTGGAACGTACACAAACCCACCCAGCCCAGGAATCAGCACCAGAAGGGCACAATTAGCTCGTGCATAGCGGAGGAAGTGACTGAAACCCGGCCAAGAGCCAAGCAAGCTGCACTGTTCCCTCTCTGACCCCTCCCCCACAGACAACACCACAAGGCAGTGACATGGGTTGTCCCACCATGGCAAATACCTAAGGTTGTGCCCCTTACAATGTAACAGGAGCCAAAGAAATATGGCCCAAAGGAAAGAACAGATCAAAACTCCAGAAAAAATACAGCTAAGAGATGAAGAGATAGCCAACCTAACAGATGCAGAGTTCAAAACACTGGTAATCAAGATGGTCACAGAAATGGTTGAGTATGGTCACAAAATGGAGGAAAAAGTAAAGGCTATGCAATGTGAAATAAAGAAAAATAAACACGGAACCAACAGTGAAGGGAAGGAAACTGGGACTCAAATCAACGATTTAGAGCAGAAGGAAGAAATAAACATTCAACCAGAACAGAAGAAAGAAGAATTCAACACAAACAAGGAGAGGCTTCGGAACTTCTGCGACAACTTTAAACGTCCCAACGTCCGACTCACACGGGTGCCAGAAGGAGAAGAGCAAGACATGGAAAAGTTACTTGAAAAAATAATGAAGGAGAACTTCCCCAGTCTGGCTAAGGAAATAGACTTCCAGGAAGTACAGGAAGCTCAGAGTCCCAAAGAAAGTGGACCAAAGAGAACCACACCAAGGCACATCATAATTAAAATGCCAAGGGTTAAAGATAAAGAGAGAATCTTACAAGCATCAAGAGAAAAGCACGGAGTTACCTACAAAGGAGTTCCCATAAGACTGTCACCTGATTTCTCCAAAGATACTTTGCAGGCAAGAAGGGTCTGGAAAGAAGTATTAAAAGTGATGAAAAGCAAGGACCTACATCTAAGGTTCCTCTATCCAGCAAATCTATCATTTAGAATGGAAGGACAGAGAAAGTGCTTCCCAGGTAAGGTCAAGGTAAAGGAACTCATCATCACCGAGCCCTTATTATATGAAATGTATAAGGGTTTTATCTAAGAAAATGAAGAAAGATCAAAACTACAAACAGTAAAATCACAACAAACTCCCAACTATCAATGACTGAACCTAAAAACAAACAACAAAAAAAACAAACTAAGCAAACAACTAGAACAGGAACAGAATCGCAGAACTGGAAATCACATGGAGGGTTGTCACTGGGAAGAGGGAGGAGGGAGAATGCGGGAAAAGGTACAGGGAATAAGAAGTACAATTGGTAGGTACAAAATAGGTAGAGGTTAAGAATAGCATAGGAAATGAAGAAGCCAAAGAACTTATATGTACGACCCATGGACACGAACTAGGGTGGAATGCTGGGGGGATGGGGGCTACAGGGCCAAGGGGGATAAAGGGGAGAGGAAAAAAGGGGACAACTGAAATAGCATATCAATAAAATATACTTTTAAAAAAAGAAAGAAAAAGAAAAGCCTTAGAGAATTAAACCTGTTTCAGTGAACCCATCTCACACACACACACACACACTCACTCACACACACACACACACACACACACACACCCCCCGGTGACTTCCCAAGCCCCTGCCCGGTTAGTCAGCCACCTTGGTTATGAACACACTGGTGATGCTTTCCGGGCTGTCGCCTTCTGGATTGGGAGGTCCTAGGAGCTGCTCTCCTTCCCCCTTCTCAAAGCTGTACAAGAAAGCAGGATTCAAGATGTGCTGCAAAACCTACAAAAAAACATACGACTGTGAAGAAGGAGGACAAAGCATGCTCTGTATTTCTCTAACAAGGTGGGCAAGCCCACCACTTGGTCACACTGTAACCCCTAAAGTTAGAACTCAATCAGGGGCGCAACTGATAATCCTGACTTTTACTCAAATGGTCCACTGGAAAGGTATGTTAAAAACTTGAGGAAAAAAGAGACATCGGCTTGGTTTACTCTTCTCACTTCAAACAAGTGATTTTCTAAAAACACATAAACCACGCCTAAAACCTATATAATTTTATTAACCAATGTCACCCTAATAAATTCAATGTAAAAAAAGTAAAAATGAGGAAACTAACAAACTACTTTCCAACGCTGGTCCACTGCTGGACCTGCCTTGTGTTTCTCGGCAACGGTATTTTCCTCCTAAACCGTCCAGACTGCTACTCCAGAGTCAACAGAGGCAGAGCAGAACACAAGCAGCACCCTCGGTTCCCTAGAAAACTGGCTCAAACACCCATCGCTCCCACTGCGTAACAGTGGGACTGACCTTGGCTTTCAGTTCATCTCCGAAGTTGGTGTCACTGAAATCCACAAAGTAAAAAAACAGGGCACGTTTTTGAGCGATGCTATAATTTTTGGGAATCTCTTCCTCCATGTATTCTTTTAAGAATGTCATGTTGCAGAGAAAACGACCAGTGAAGGCGCGCAGCAGCTGGAACAGCAATTCTATATCTCCATAATTCCTTCTGAAGGGTCGAATGAGAAAACAGGTTCAGTTGGGGCAATTTTCATAGCCATGTATTACCTCTGACTTGTCTAACTTTAAACAGCTAAGTTATAGCCCATTCTCTACACCAAATGGGACTGTGCACATGGCTAATGAACCACAGCTCTACTCAAATGAGAAAATACTGCGTGCGGATGAAACAGGTCACCGGATGTAAAACACAAAAGGTACACCCACTTGCAGTAATTTAGCAGACAGTAGGCCAGCAGCTTGGGTTCTTTCCAGTTTGTGGCAGCCATGTTCTCCTTCCGGTGTCTTTCCTGAAAGTTCTCACTGATCCACACGCGTTTCAGCTGGTTCACCAGAGAATGCTGATTGGCCAGCCAGGAGTCGTTGTTTTTCACTATAATACTTATGATCTGTCAAGGAAGACATAATGAGGGGACTGGCAGGGTTCTCTCTGTGTCTCAACCAAGCCCCTAAGAGTTCAGGTGCCTAATGAAGGGACGCTACCTTGATGGCCTGAAACTGAAGGTCCAGGCGCATGGTGCTGGTGCTGGGCGAGCCGGGGCGCACGGCGGTCTGAGTGCCACCGGGCACCAGCAGAGCGATGAACCTGTTGGGGTTCGCTGCTAGCACGTCTCGCAGAGGTCTGGCGTCTTTGTGCTTTAAAAAACTCTTAAAAACAAAACGAGCCATTTTATGCTAATTTTAAAAAAAACCCACTAAAGGTTTAGAGGGTATAAACTCTAAGGTTCTTTCTAAATCTCTCTAGGCAAGCTAAAAACAAAAACACAGTGAGCACTCTTTCTAAAAAATGCTTTTCAACCAGTAATCACACTTTATAATTATGATTCTGATAATACTAGCAGCTCATTCATTTGTTCTAACCACCAATATCTACAGAGACAGATTCCTGGATCTGAATTCTTTATATATACAACAATGATGTTTCTAATCTTTAACTACAGGGTCCGGCAGAGGTAATGCCTGCTTGAGTGTGGCTGGTAGGGTAATAATGTGGGTATAATAATTTACAGTTTTATTTTGAACATTTCTCCTAACATGTCATGTGATGTGCTTGAGTGTGATATTGCTATGTTACAGAATTACATGCTTATGATTTTGTAATAAAATACTTTGTAATAAAAACAGGGCATTATTTGTGCCGGATCCAGTATATTAGAGAACCAGAAAGCCTGACACTGAACACCAAGATGGGACTTTCAATCTGAAGTCTCACTGGCTGACACAAATTTGCAGGGACACCCAGCCCCAGCTCGTCACACTCTTACCATAAACATTCGGCTCCACTGAGGATCGTTCAGCGTGGCCTCCATCATGAACAGCTCCACCGTCTGCGAGGGGTGCCGGGTCAGGAACTTGATCAAAGGCTCTCGGAAGGGACTGCCAGCCTAGGGAACACACGGTGAAAGCCCAGGGGCGGAGTGTGCATCTGTCGCCCCCGTAACTGTTTATGTGCTAACAACCGTAAACGTTAATATCTAGTATCTTTATGCTGTTAGATTAATCCATCTAAAATATAACAACGTGAATATATTTTAAGCAACAGATGGAGGAAGACTCAGCATTACTCCTGAGCTCGACCATTACCTCAATCAACATGGCCCGTTCGGTTTTCATCACAACCTCCAACAAAGGCTTAACCAGAGTCTGAGGTGCGGCTGGGATCAGGTGAAAAAGGTTTATGATTGCCGAACAAATTTTCATTTCCTAATGAAAAAAACCAGAAATTATAAAATAGGCCAATTAATGTCACTAGCTAGAGATATCCACATCACCACAGACCCTACTACAGTCTAGCTGCATTCGCAAGGCTAGCCACCAAAAGCAAAAGGTTACCATGTAAAAAGCACAACTTACCAACCCCGCGTTATAGCTGTGGCCTAAGGAACCTAACTCTCCTTGGCCTTCGGGTCTCATCTGGAGGAAAGGGGGAGCTGACTGTGTGCACCGGACGTGACTGCGCCGTGTCCGTCGTCGCCTCACGTGCTGCCCAGTGTTGGAAGTGCCCTGACGGGTTGCCTAGGCTGGCCCCTCAGGGGGAGGGTGTGATCGTGAGAGTGGTAGGATTCCCTCAATTTTCTGTGACGTCATGGGGTCTTCCCAATGTACTAAGCTCTGAAGGCAAAGACTGATTTTGCCCTCAAAACACAGCACAAAGTCCTCAAAAAATACTTAAGTATTTGCCCTGGAGGTATCGACGTAAATAAATGACTAACCATGGTACTAATTATTTGTGAACCGGGCCTAAAAATAAAGCTGACAACTTGCTTTATTGAGTCATATTGAAAAACATGAAACACCAAGAATTTGGCACTTTTCAAATGTGCTAACAGCTCAGTGGCCAATTGCTGAGTGTAATTTCAACTTTCCCGTCTCGGTTTCCATCCTCCCAGTGTTGTGTCTGCCATTCAAGGGAATTCCCCATGACCACAGGGATGGGAGACTTCCTGATGCACCGCCCTGGCCGGGGGGGCACCAGGAGGTCCATTACTGTCAGCACAGTAAAATGGGGATGATAAACGACAGTCAAGGGGGAGCACGTCCCAGCAGCATTTGAGATACCTCTCAAAAAAACCCCTTTAAGGCAAAGGGCAAAACAATGAGATGGGTAAGAAATGAGAACAATCAGCTCACTGTCACCTCCATGCCATCTGAGAGTTCTTATCTACAGCATTTTCAAGTCTCTGGACAGAGTAAGTTCTATCTTGAAATTAAAATACCATTCTAGGAATGGTACTTCCGTATCATGGTTTCTCATTTTCAAAGCACTGTCACGAAATCACTTCTTTTGGTCTTCACAAAGCCACCGGAAGACAGGAATGACGTGCTATCGTCCCCATTTTACAGGAGAGGGAAACCTCAGTCTGACTGTCGAAGTCGCGGAGTGGCGCCCACAGCAGGCCGCTGCGGGCGAGCGGGACGCAGGGACCCGGGGCGGGGCAGCAGTGAGGTTCTGAAGCTCAAGGCAGCCCGTCAGGCTAACTAACTCCCCCCCCTTTCCAGCAGGTTTAATATACTCTTCGTTGAGTTTCCTCTCCAGAGTTGTTCGATGTACAAGTTCATACGAACTATAATAGCAAAATCCAGTGAAATCTTAAATGTTGAGATGCTGCAATTCTGACATGTGGAAAACCAAGGAACTTAAAATCTCGTTTCAAACATCCTAAAAGAAAACATGCGTGGCCCCCGGACAGTTCACAGCAATGATACCAATACAACTCCGCCACAGACAGACAATACGGCTCACTGCACTCAAAGGCACAACGCACTCCGTCCACCACAGAACCACAAGTCACAGCAAAACCAAGTACGACCACGACCCCCTCCTGCGCCTCCACTGAATTCTCACCTCTACCCCTTCCATGGCAGGCTGAACCAAAACAAAAATTACAGCATGAAAAAAGGCAACAGAAAGGTAAAAAGAAAAGAAAAGAAAAGAAAATATAAACTGTTCTTCACATTGCAAGTCATAAACTGACTTTTAATAGGTTGTTCTCACCTCAAACTGACAGAATGGAGACAAGGAACATCTCCCGCACTCTGAAATGCTTTCCTGAGGATGGGGAGGAAAATCATCTTTTTTCTATTTATGTTATTTACATAAAAAAATTCCCATATACTCATACACAGTAAGGGTTATTGGAGTAAACAAGACAGTAAAGACACAATTATCAGAAAGCACACAATAATTAATAAATGCTCAACAGCAGGAAAAAAAAAGGAAAAGCCCTTTCCACCCTTCAGATGTCAAGCATAGCCCCGCTGATAGTGTCGAATGGAGTGTATTCCTTCCATTACATCAAATTTTAAAACACAGAAATTTCCATATTCTTGGTTAAGGGAGAAACTGCAAAACCTTGTTGTAGGCAAATGCATTTAAATAACTATTTTGTTTAGAGTGAATACTTCAGGCTTATTTATGAAATGCTAAGACACTTTTCAAAACCCCTATTCCAGCTAAAGTCAAGAGCACCAGGGGGCCTAAGCCCCATCAAGGAGGCGTGTCTGAGGCCCCCGCACTCAGAAGAACCCCCAGGCCATGGCTGGGCACCTGAGCAATCTTGTCAAGTAAAGCTGTGCATGTGTGCACGTGTGTGCATGTTGGGAGCGTGTGTTGGGGTGTGTCTGTGCATTGCATGTGCACGTGTGCTGGGTGTGTGTGTGTGTGTGTGTGTGTGTGTGTGGAGACGGGGCATAACAGGTGGTCATGAGTTCTGCCCTGCAAGTTCCACGCTAAATAGGCAAGCCTCCCTAAACATAATGATGTACAAATCTCTGATCTTCAGGGGTGCCCGACGTGGCAAAGCGGCTTTTGTTTATTTTTAGCCAGCTATTTAACACGTCTTCAGTAGCTTCTCAATGAACAAGTTTTATTTGGGGATTTGACCAACTAGGAACAAACTGCCTTCTGAGACCCACTTCCAACCCCAGACGGCACGCATGAAAAGTGACCAGGGCCCAGGAGCAGAAAGGCGAGGCCTGGCCCTGGACAGAGGCGATGGAGCCACGGCCACGCCGCCTGTGGACCCCACACACCACGTCTGGGTTCAGACCTGTGGCCTCCCTCACGCGGCCGGGCGTTCCCAAGCTGCTCAAGGAATACACTCATGCGACAACCAACGTGCTTCAGTCAGCAGGAGCGCAAGGACTTCCCAATGCCCACCGCTCCACCCCTCTGCAACTGCCCCCACCCCCAACCCTTCCAAATAACTTGCTAGAAAAGTTTACGGAATCTTTTTGATCTAACAGAAGTCATTCATCTACCCACAATATTTTTAAATGTTTACTCTGGAATTGCTGTGTGTTTCAGATAATTAACAGCTTACTGTAAAAATAAATATAAAATTTAGAGCGATAACACCTAAGGGACAAAAGACGGGAAGGAAATGCACAGAAGCACTTGTACCTGCTCCGAAGAGCTTAGGCTTTTAAAATATACTCTGCTCTCCCCACAAAGACTCTCTGACTTTTCTCCTGTTTATATAAATAACAAACCTTCAAAGAGGTCACGGATGGTATACCAATCCTAAAAAAGTTAAAAATCCTGGTTTAGTTTTGCTTAGTTTGCTCTTTAGAAGCAGCAAGAAACAAGACTTACATAAATAAAACATTCGACACAGAATGGTCAAAACAAAGCATAATAAAGCCAAAATAAAAGAAATCAAGTTGGGATGAAACACGGCATCCGACAAATAGGCACAGGAGGACAAAAGCCACGTTGATTATGCCTCGGAAGAGCTACAGGAGTCCCTCAGCAGGACACAATGGCACCTGGCGACACGAGAACTTAGGAAAACACCACCTCACTGACAGGACACGCATCAACTTAAAAAATATTTTAAAAGAACATTAACATATACAAGTAAGATTAGAGTCAAAACAGCAAGAACCATTCATTTTTAAGAGACAAAATCTTTAATGACCATTATCAAATACTCAAAAAGATTTAAAGTGGTTTTCCCTCAAAACCATAAATGTGTTTTGAAGTACTGGCCATTTGACTTTTGGCAAACAATTGGGGTAAGGGATTTAGACCTGGAAAACATAAATTCTTTTATTTTTATGTAATTTTTATTACATTCTCCTAAAATCGCTACTTTGTTTATGAGGGGATGATGATGGAAAGCGATGAGAACAACAGCTGAGAAGCCACCACCATGCAAACAGCAGCTGCCAGAACAGTCTAGAAAATACACTTGATACACTTTAAAGCAAAACTACTAAAACTAAAATACTAACATTTCAAGCTTCCCAGAATTCTCATCAACAAAAATGTCACATTAAGGTGAACACAGGGAGATTTTAAAGAAACCTGAAGAAGACTGTTAACAACTAAGAGAAATCTTTAAAAATGTAAAATGTAATGCTAATAAAATATGTTTAACCATTTCAACGGCCTCTATAACCCTATCAAACTAGACTCTGACCAGCACTTTCATTAAAAGCACTGATACCGGCTGCCGGCAGGGCGGCCCCTCCCAGAAACAAACAAGTCACTCACGTTTCCGTCGCTCCTCTGGCCCCCTTTATGGGTGAGGACCACCACCTCCATCCACTTTCGCAGATGTTGCTGTCAGAAAAAAAAATAACATCCTTAGACACTTCTTCCTCACAACAAGAGCATTTCAATTCCCAAACGTTGCTTTTAGGTAAAAACACATATATAATAGTTCATTTTTTGATGAAACATCCAATCACCCAGGTGACTCATCCCCAATACGGCCCACATTTTGTGCCCTGTGGTTTCTGGCTTTTCCCAAAACTGAAATCACCTTTGAAAGGGAAGAGACTTCAGACCATGAATGAGACTCAGGAAAACACAATGGGGCAGCTGATGGCAACTGGGAGACCCGTGTGAGGTCCCAAGGGGCCTACTCTGAAGGAGACTGAAGCGTCACTACCCTCTGTACAGTGTTTCTTGTATCTGGTACCGTCTTCCATAAATGTCTCTTATTTTTCCTATTACATGGCTGGATACCTTCTGGACAGACCTCATATGTTACTTATTTTTAAAACTTCAAGCCTTCAGGGTCATCACAGAGCATGTTTACAGGTACTTGGCTTACCATCATCTGGTCACAAAACTTATCGTTGAAGGAGTTTGGGAAGAGCCTGGTAACAGAGGTGAGGCGGTGCACGACATTGAGCGTCAGGCTCCGGTAGTCCCCCAGCATCATCAGCAAGGGCCGCATGTGGGTGTGGATCTGGTCGACCTCTATGGTGGCGCCTTCCAGAAACTGTTCGAAAGGGAAGGTTAGAACTGAAAACAGGTAGCAGAATGTATTTTACAGCAGAACACAACTCATAAGCGACTCTAGCATCAAGTTTTGGTCTTTCTTGGGAAAATGGAATATTAAATATATACATTCCAGAAGGCTATATGATGTGAGGAAGACCAGCCATTACAGTTTATTATTTTAAAAGGTTCAATATGACCATGGACAGGTACAGACGTTATTACGATCACTGTGTATTAATAACCCCAGGCAGACTTCCAGGCACTCGGACCAGGTCAATAGAGTTCATGAAGCACAGTTTTCTCTCTCCCGCCGCACCCCCCCACCGCCCCACACAGAGGCCCCTCACCTTCCTCATGCAGGCTTCCCCAGCCTCCTGGAGCTCACTGTTGGTGGAGTTGAGCGCTTTGAAGAGCGCTGCGATGATCTTCTCCCTGGACTGAGGGAGGTAATTGCAGGCAGCAAGTGCGTCTTTAGGGAGAGAAACATACAATCTCATTATTAACCTGAAAAATACATGAACAATTTCCTTGTCTAAAGACTCTTACCAACAAAAAAACAGGCATCCCTAAGCCTCTTTCCTAGTATCTGACCTTGGGAAAGACAAAAGAACTCACAATCTACTCACGTTATCTACGAGTGAAGTCAGCAGCCTGCCTGAAAGGCCATGATAAATCTTACGCTACTCAGACAGGAGGAAGAAAAGCCGAAGAGGGAGCAAAGGGGGTCCCACTGACACTGCCGGCCCCGAGACACCTGCACACAGGGCGAGCGCAGCTGACCAACTGGCAGACACATGCTGAAGTCGCGCAGAGGGCACAGCCTGGCGCTCTGGTGATGAAAGGAAGTGCCACTCACAGCCTGGCTCCCCTCCAATAATCATGTCCAATCAGGCAGCCTCCTCCCGACTCAGGAGGTTAAGGTTTTGAAAATGCAAACATTCTTAGGAAAGGGGGCACACCTCAATCCTATGCTGGTTAAGAGATAATATTCTGGCAAGAGGAATGCCCACATTTGCTAACAGAAAAGTATGAGGGGCACGCCAAAGGGAAAAAGACACCATCAGAGTGAGTGAGAAGCCGGCACACGTCCCTGCTCTGCACCCCCACCCACTCCGGCTGGCTTTATCTTAAACACCCCAGCCCCTTCCTCAAGCTCGGGTATTACAGTGTCTGTCTCTCAGCCCCTCTGCTGCTAATTCAAGGAATCCAACAATATTTTACTAAGGGTATAGGTATCAACAAATCAAGAGACGGTCAACTAAAAAAATTTGTATTGGGTATTTATTTACCAAAAACGAAAAAAAAAAAAAGGAAATGACTGTTTCTAAGCAAGGATGCGCACTGATCTAGTATATTTTCCTAAACTTAGCACAATCTCTGTGCTAAACGCTGATAACTGACATTAAGGAAAACCTAGAGACAGTGGGATTCTTGAACACTTCTCAATCATTACAAAGTCTATAAAGACTGTCGGACATCTCACTATATACTCTGAGCCGGGTAGAGATGGTTATGTGAATGGTATGACAGCTGTCTTAAGCCAGAATATCAGGTTCACAGGAGAACTATAAAAAGTTTATTACAGAGTAAAATCCACAGTTTACTACAGAGTAAAAAATAATTTAAATACAAACAATCTATATAAAACCACTGACATCTCACTATCTAGTTCAGTAAAGAAACAAACATAATTTCTGGTCCAACCTTAAAAACCTCAAAACCAAAAAAATTAAGACAACATAAAAAGGCCTCTGTCCCCTTTCACTTTTGTCCCAAGCAACTCATTTCAGGTTTATATGAACTTACTTAGGGCTGCAATCCGCAAAGGCACAAGTGATGGAAGGCTTTTGTAACAGGGCAGCTTTGTCAAAGCTGAATCTTCAGCCTCGCACAAGTTCAAGAGCTGCAAAAGAGAAAGCGACTAAAATTTAGCCCGCTCTTACTGTAAAGACAAAAGAACCCTGCCAATAACTGAACGCGGCAATCTCCCCCACACCCCACAACACAATTAACAACTGACAAACGGAATGCAAGCCCCCAAGAACTTACAGGTGGAAACGTGACCGAGCTTCCTCATTCTAAGCAAACTCAGTCAACCTCATTAGCGAAATAAATGCTTACACACTGGCTCACCCACTGATACTATAACATCCTTTTTTACGCAGAGAATTTCTATCCAACTACAAATCCCATGATGCAGGTACATCTACTCCTTGTTCACGACTGGGCCAGTGCTGAGCAAATGCAAGTGCTGTAATTCAATATCTGAGTGGCCATGCTTTTTTTTTTTTTCAAGTACAGAAAAGCATAAAGAAGGGAAGGTCAAAGTCTCCAGAAAAACTATAACTCAGTCCAGTGGCAATGCTTCTGACATTTAATATATTTATATATCTAACATCTGTAGTTCAATACATGGTGTTTTATTATTATTTCCCCATTTCATTTACATGGCCACCCTCTTCCCTCCACTAGGAGCCGCCCTCCCCTCTCCTCACACAAAAGAGGTGTGTGCACGTGCCCGTGCACAGACATCAACACCTATACCCAGGCCTAGGGGGCTACGCTCGACGGCCAGAGCCCCCTGCGAAGCTTTCAGAAGGTAGATTCCCAGGCCTGACCCCAAATCTACAGAGCCTGAATCACCAGAGACAGGACTCAAGAGTCTCTATTTTTCAAAAGATCTTCACGTGTTTTGCTGCAACTAGCACACTGGTACACTCAGAAGACGAGTATCACTCCCCGAGACTTATCATTCAACACTACCAGGTTCTGGTCTGAAGCTTAGTGAGGAAACTGCCACGCAGGCTAAAACGCATCTGCCCTAGAACCACCAGAGAAGCCGTCCTCCAACTTCCAGTGGTTCCGCTGGACCCTCGGTCAAGGTTTAGAAGTGATGACTCTTATACAAGGGCCACAGGTATAAAAGATCAGTCAGACCACATGATCAGATGACCCTCTGTCCAAGCAAACACACGGGACTTAGAGAACCAAGAGGAACACTGTCGTGACTGGACACTCAGACCAAGCGTGGATGAGGACGGATCTGCTTCCTCAGAACGACGCCTCCGGGAGCATGATTAACGACCTACAAAACCTTCGGATTAGGACTGATCGCCTGACCAGTCCTGGATTCTAAGAATTAACGCTTATAACTTGACTGCATCCAAAGTTTAATTCCTGTTCATGGCTGTCTGGTATCACCACCCACGGGAAAGTTAACAGGGACAAACACCTGTAAGATGCCCTCTGCCTCCACCCAATATCGTAAGTCCGAGGGCAGGTCAAATCCACTGAAGGCGAGAAGCCGCCAGGACAGGGCAGTGCTTACGGCCCCGGTTCTAGAGTAACAGTCGTGGTTCCCACCTACGGTTCACAGCTTCTCTGCTGTGGCCTCACGTGTATGACAAGCTCTGACTCGGCGTCCGCACCTTCAAGGTGCCAGAGCTACAGAGGGCATTCACGGGAAGTCGGTGCTCGACAGTGCGCAGCACACCCAAGCGATTACTGAACTTGGTAAGCTGGCGTCTGCTCTGTGCTGTCTTATTCTGGGCACCAGCTGGTGGGGCCACGAGTAACGTGGATGGTAGTCGCAGCTCTAGATTACAACTTGCAGGCCCTAAAGAGCAAGGTGCCCTGTGGAGGGCGTACAGAGTTCAAAGGACTCAGGAAACACCCCCATTCTGAAGAACATCTGTCTGCAGTCACCACGCCCGACCTTCTCCCCAATCCCAAACGTAACATACGAGTGCAGAGTGCTAGGCCAGGCGATGGCTGGTTACCTGTGGTCGCCTCCCAGGCCTTCTCTGAACGCTGCCTGACCAGTCTTCGTACACAGACAGGTTACCAGACACACGCCGTCACCACCCACACCGTGCGCGCCACCACCCCCTACCTCTGTGTAGAACACCTTATGCTCCACCACGTTGAGATCCATCGTGAAGAGCCTGGGCTGCAGTGTGGTGCAGAACGTGTTCCCCTCCATCAGGCCGATCTGCGCGTTAGCAGGCTGGTGTCTCAGCAGGTGCTTCTTGGGTGGGACCATATCCTGGAGGACCTAGAAAAGGCAAGGAGGAAGCACCACTGACTGGTCGCCCCTTGAAAGGTAAGTGCCTCTCATTGCCATACTTTAAAACCATGGCCACTTTGGAAACCACAGGACATGACAGGTTATGACGAATGTCTTTAAGCTAGGTGTTTCACGTGCTAACAATGGTGGGTGCCCAGCACATTTCATTCCTAAGGCTCCAGAGAAAACGCTCCTAAAACACACACACACCAGACTGTGCTACACTGACCCAGGAAACCAGCCTTCTATTCTCCTGACACTGACAATTACCAATACAGCCACTTTAACGTGAACACGCTGCTTTTCGCATATCTGAGGTCAAAAACAGCATGTATAATAGTACTCTGTGACGTGGACGCAAAATTATAAATTATGTATCCTCTACACCTCCGATTTGAAGGAAGAAAGTCTCAGAAATTTTGTTCAAGTTACCCTAGTTCCGGTGACAAAAATCTCACCTCTTTATGGGGTTCCATTATCACTGTCACACTTTTTCCGGTGACCTGGGCCAAGACTTGCAGTGAATGCATGGCTTGTTTTCTCACAGTGGAATTTGGCGAGGTGACTTCTCGAACCAAGTCATGTGTCACATGGTGAAAAGACTTTTCCTGAGCAGCCACAATCTCTTCTGCTCTCTCCTCATCTTTTAAAGGTGTCGCACATCTCATCAGAAGCTGCTCCAGGGTGGTCTTGGCCATGGCAACTGCCCCGTTGGAAACCTGCAGGCCAGGGATTCCTTAGATCGGAAAGGCAACAACGCTGCCCAGGGCACCCATGTCTCCTGCACAACCTGCCTGCCACCAACACTGTCACTGGGGGCACTGGGGGCCCACGCCCCTCACACCAGCTAATTTAATAAGACTATAACCTCCACTAGGTACTCCGGCAGCTAAATCACCTTCTTATATGTAATGTAATTCCTGTTCGTCATTCAGAAAAGAGAATGTGGGTGTAGACGTGCTCTTTGTATTCACCAAGCAGATAAGCTGCCAATGTCCACCGCATTCTATTCGTTCGATTACAGCGGCGCACGGGCTCATGAAGACCGCAGCCTCCGCAGACATGTTCGGAGCGTGCGCACTGAGGGCCCGGGTGGGGCCGAGGAGTAGTGCCCCCGCACGGACGTGCTGAATGTCCCTCATGAGGGCAGACGGTTGTTTGATAACCAGAGAAAAGCTGGAGGGGTTCCAATCTGTCATCTATCAGAGACACTGTCATGGAACCTAAGCTCGTAGGAGAGCAAATTTACAGTACGGGCTCATGTTAACTGCTACTCTCCCGGCAAATCAGCTTTCTGAGACAGCCGGTGAGGCTGGGAGCCACCCATCACCTACCTCTCCAGTTAAGTCCATCATGACAAAGAGAAGCGCCTTGAGGAAAGTCTGCTGGTTCTGGAGAACCCAAGTGAGAGGCAGCCGCTCCATGAGAAACTTAATGGACACCACGCCGCCCAGCTTTGCATACCAGGCCTGCTCATAGCAACACGCACACAGGCGCTCCACGATGTAGGAGAACAGGGGCAGCTGGCACGCCTGTAGAGAGACACAAACACACAAGCCTTCATGTGTCACTGTGGGTCTCCCTCAGGTACACCCCCCACCACAAATGGAAGACCCTCCTCGATCCGTCCTT
This sequence comes from Mormoops blainvillei, assembly GCA_004026545.1. Classification (NCBI taxonomy): domain Eukaryota; kingdom Metazoa; phylum Chordata; class Mammalia; order Chiroptera; family Mormoopidae; genus Mormoops; species Mormoops blainvillei. The sequence continues at coordinate 190,466 of PVJD01001339.1, forward strand.
ACCCTCTCCTTTGAGCCCAGGATGATACTGGCAACATCGAATATCACAGCAAGGGCCACCTCCCCGATCTTGCAAAGCTCCTTCTCTTCATAGGCCATACAAATAGCTATGGCGTCAATGAGAACCAAGGGGTCCATCCCTTTGGACCCGTTTTCTTCGCTGTGAAACATGGCGGTGCTGGGTTGGCTGCCCACCTGATAGCAAGGCAGCAAGAAAGGCCCTGGAAGGGGGCGCAGGCGAAGGAGAAGTGAGCGTGCGCACACAGTGTCCCCTCCCCGCGGCTGCCAAAGCGCCTCGTTCTTCCTGAGACCAACTCAACGGACCAACTTCTGTTAAACTGCGATTATTCATGAACTAAGTGGGCGAATTCACACTAAGGTGATTTTTCTGAAGGTTTTCCATTATATGCTGTGGTATTTTCAATTCTCTCAATCATAAATCAAAAATGTACTAATTTAAAATGAGACCCAGAACCAGGTATCTTCTTTTTTAAAAATCATTAAATGGGCCAAGGGGCAGAGCGGGGGAATGTCGATGGGTTGCCCCCTGGACATTCCTGACATTCGAGTAACAATAAAAAGCAACAGCATCCACCTATGACACACAACACACGCCAAAACCAATCTGCCAGCACTATCATTAATTAACACCTCAAGGGTGCCCAGTACCAGCAAGAAGGGAGTTATCAAGAAGCTTACTGTCTGCTGCAAGATTAGCCTTAACACAGGAGACGCTGAGAAACAGTCTAAGTGCTAAACCACACAGTACTGACTATTCGGGCCAAGAAGAGTTCAAAGGGAGAAAGCGTCACGTCCTGCAGTGCTCTGAGAGGGCTACTCATGTTCCCGGGGGCACGGGGGGGGCGCTGAGGACACAGGATAGAGCGGTGCTATTCAAGCGTGTCCACTGACCAGTGCTAGTCAGGAGGAGCTACAAACACTGGGCGTGTTCAGAAACTTATAAAGCACTGGGCAGAACCGCGACATTCTTACTGTTTTTCACAAAAGCGCCAGTCTGCAACGGGTTAGAAATACAACCAAGGAGACAAAAACAGTCCTTCCCCACCGGAGCCTGGGAACGCCTGCCGCAAAGCCATTCCCAACAGGGAAAGAGCACGGAGGTCACCCCAGGAGCAGAGACAAGTGCGGCAAGGGAGCCTTGGAGGAGCTGGCGGGGCAGCAGACGTGACGCTGGAAACGACGCCACGGGGGGAGGTCAGCGATGAATGTAACTACAAACTCTGTTTTATGCGCCCCACGATTTTCACAATACAGCACCCATCACTGAAATGCCGATGATCTTTTCCAATGTAATTAAGTGAAAAATTAGAAAACAAAGGCCGAAAATCAGCTTCCCTGAAACACCACTAAGTTTTCCTGACGAGTTTTTGACGTGCCCTAAAGAAGTCACATAACCACTTCCTCTGCCCCACTCACCACACTGCTGGGCGACTGCCACCATTGTGTAGTGGCGAATCAGGCTGGCTACAAAGGGCAGGGCACTGGGCCGGAGGTCTTTAATGACAGCAGACATGAAGGCCCCTGTCAGAGCCTGCTCAAACGTCTTCCGAGCTGGAGTGTCTTGTGCTTTATAGCGATGTGATATGATGACATTAGGTATGGTCTTTTCTGTAAAGCTGGAAGACAAAACCAGATCCATCATCACAACACCCAAGTCCCGAGCTGATGGCTCCACCATGACTTATTTTCAGCCTGCCCCTCTTCCTCTTGATCAGATAGGCCTGAGTGAGTTAATTCCTTTGCTTTAATTTCAGCAACACTGGGAAGCAAGCATGATGAATTTCATGACAAATTTCATTACGATCACTTATAACCAACCAATGGTTCAAGAAACACCAAATATGTTCTTTCTACCTGATATGAGCACAACAATGACTCAGAGGTAAATTACAGAATGGTAGCAGATTCGGTATTTTTATAATTTTTTAATTTTAGATTGATGTTTAAATTGGATCTTTTATTATTAAATAAACCAAATTCTAAGAAGTAACATGATCAAACAGGGACACAAAATGCTATTACTTAAGGGCAACTACACATCTGTTATACATTAAAAATCGAACCATGGATGCAGAATCAACAGGGCTACAGAGCTCACTGATAGAGCATTTACTGCCAATTCAATTGCATGAAAGCATTTTTAAAAAGTGGAAACTGAGGACAAGAAATCAGCATTTGATATCTGCACAGCAATAAAAAGGAGCAAACTACTGACAAACTGTACATTACAGATGAGTCTCAAAAGCATCATGGCAGGTGAAAGACACCAGACACAAGAGGCCACACACTGCGTGGGTCCCATCTGTAGAAAGTGTCCAGAAAGGGCAGATTTACAGAGACAGGAAGTAAATTAATGGTTGCTTGGGGCTGGGAATGGGGGTTAACTGTAAATGCGCCCTGAGGAACCTCACTGGGGGGATGAAAATATTCTAAATCTGATTCATATTTGCAATACCATTAAAAATCATGAAATTGTAACACTTGAAGTAGATGAATTTTGGATAAAGTATACCTCAATAAAGCTGTTAAAAAAAAAAAGAAAGAAAGAAAACCACCATTTTGTAGTCATCATACCAATGCCTGAATCAGGACAGTATCATCAATAAACATTAAAACTGACAAATAAAACTCTGATGACAAACAGGATATTTACATTATCTCAAACTATCTCCCCACCAATTATTCATGAACTACAAATGGTAAAATAACCACCTCACAGTGGAAACAGGGTCGACAACACTCTTACCAATGGCAAGAGGCCAGCACCCAACAGTCCCTGGCGTGGCTGTGAGAAGAGCACGTTTTGGGGTACGAGGAGGTTCCAGTAGACAAGCACAGTCTGAGCCTAATCACGAAAACACAGGCGGGCCCAACTAGGGATAGTCTATAAAGTAACTGGCCTATATTTTCCGAAAATGTCAATGTCATAAAAGATTTTATAAGGCCAATAGCCTATTTTTCTATGAATTCACCTATTTAATTGAAATTTAAATCCTTATTGAGCAAAGTTGCTCATAACTGTTGTGTGTTTTTTTTTAATGTCAAGAACATGTGGGTTTCACCACCTCTGGTCTCCGACGTTGGTTATTTGTGCCTTCCATTCTTCGCACTAAAGAGGGAAACGCTTGGCTCTCTTCTTTACCCTTGCCAGAAGCTTTTCCATTTTATTACGGTTTTAAAGAATCAACTTTTGGACTTACTGCATTCTTTTGTAAGTTTTCCTTTTGTTCATTTCTTCTCATCCTTTTCTTTTTTTGCTTACTTTATCTTTTTCTCATTTTTAAAACAAGTATTTAGTTCAATTTGACATTCGTTCTTTCCCATTATGTCTTTTAACACTTTATTGAGGTATAATTTATATGCCATAGAATTCATTTAATTATACAGTTCAATGAGTTTTACATGTCTACAGTTGTGCAACCATCACCATGATCCAATTATAAAAAACACGTCACCCCGAAAAGTCAATCCCACTCCCATCCCCAGGGCAACCACTGATCACAACGACCTAAACTGTAGGAGCAAAATACAAATATCACATGACAAATGCTTGGAGAAAGTTTCACCATGGACTGAAAAAGCAAAAGACCCACGGCATGCACATCCCATGACAGGCGCTGTGGATATAACGTGAGCAGGAGGGAGAGGAAAGAGTGTGACCCTTGGTTCTTGAAACTCCCAACCTAACGCGGAAGCAGTTGTACGGGCAGATCGCAGCGGAGATGAATTCTAATACTCAAGCACCCAGGCTCTCCTCTCTGTTTTCTCTAAAAGCCAACAGACGCGTTACTAGGCAAATGACACATCAGTTCCCTAACCTGAAGGAACACGCTCATAATGCTAAGAAATCTGGAAGGCCCTCTCCATCCCTCGTTCCTGAAGTAAGGTATGTCCAACTGCAGAGAATTAAACCAACATACTTCGGGTGTGCAAGGAGCTGGTAGAGAGCATGTTTGTTGTCCTCTAGGCTCATCATTGCCACCAGGAAGCACTTGATCACCTCCCACGCCTGTCTCCGGTAGTAGGGCTCCGTGTTGGCGCTTTTCAGGCAGTCCAGGGCAGTTTCAATGGCCTACGACAAAGAAACAAAAACTACAGTTTGTACCGAATTACATGGCTTTGAAAGGCTTTCACTGACAGCGTTTGCAGCACCCAAAAGAATCTTAACGTGTCTTTCTCCTGAAGTGGGCACAGTGGGTCCACACAGGCTGGCAGGTACTCACCACGGGGAAGTATTAGGAAAAAAAGGAACTGCACGGTTCACATTAAAAGGTAAAGCAGAGCTCACTAATTTTGTGCTTCAATAGCTAATGGGAGAGTCCAGAAATTAAGTAAACTCAGAAGACCCCTTGTGGTCAATTTGCTGGATTACACTAGATACCGAGTCTAGAATCTACAGACAAATCAGGACCCTCACGAGAACAACGATCTTCCTGCAGACCTTCCCGGGTCGAAGTTCAAACGTAAAAGACAACTTTCCCAAGCTTTCACTAAATTGCTCTTTGAAGGACAAAAGGGTTTACGTCATTTTTTCAGAAAAGCTGCACAGCAAGTCACTCGTATTTTATCCTTTTCATTTCAGTGAGGCTGACCAGGAAGGCAGGGGAGGCACAATGACACAAAAAATAACCTGAAGCTTTTAACTGCTCAGATACCGACTTAATGATAATTGTATAAATATATATCAAAGCGCCACCCCATGTCAGAGTAAAGATTTCTGGGGGCTCTGTGCGAGGGGCCAGAGGCGCGGGACGGGCAGGCTCTGCACTTGAGGCCCAGCCAGGCGACGGGGCTCACACAGTGACTCGGAGCGTGGCGCGGCCATGCGGGGGGTGGTGCTGCTCCTCACCACAAGGCCCAGCGCGTGCCCGAGTTCTTCTGGGTGCTACAGAACTATCGCTTCTCCTACTGCCTGTGACTTGGTCATGAACAGGTAATAAATTATGTGAAGATAATTACAGAAATTTTATTTTTAAGAATCAGTGGGGGCTCTGAGCCAATTACCCACTGAAGAGAATAAAGGACTGTAAAGTAGGCTGAACGCAGGGCTGTCTAATGGGAACTCGCTGGCACCGGGCTCGGCCTCGCTGTTCACTCTCTGCCCAGGGGACCCTGTCAGCTCACGGGCTGCGCCGGGCCCTACAGGTGCTGCCTGCTGGGGGAGGACTCCGCAGGCACCGTGGGGTTTCCACACGTGTCCAGAGCTGTGGCAGCCTCTCTTCAAAACCTGGTGTCCCCCATGCTTTAGCTACTTTGGGGAAAAATAACCTCTAAAGAGGTTTTCTTGCTCTGCTTATCTATGCAGCCATCAAATGAAAGTCAGACGCCTTAGTTTCCACTACTAATAATCAACCTTGCACTGACAGCGCTAAAGCAAACAGAGCCCTCGCTTAAGGAAGTTACCTAAAATGTAAGAACATGCTACAGACTCAGGAAGCTCACTACAGTGATTTTCAGTGTAAAGACAGAATTTTAATTGTCAGTGTCCTCTTAGAAGAAAAGTGACGTTTACTTGGCAAATACTTTGATAAAGGTTTGGATGAGAAACTGAGATTGCATTTTACCCCCGAGGTTTGAGGAGGCAACACCGATTCACAGAGTGGAGCTAGGAGAGGGTCAGGAACAATGACATGTGTTGAGGAAGTGGAGGGACAGCGGGACTAAGAGATGACAGAAAACAGCTCCTAACTCACAATTACCCATGATGGGTGTCTTGTCTCCCAAATGTTTAGCCAAGTCTGGTTTAAAAAAAATCACAATCAAATGGGGTTCATTCCAGGGACACAGGGATGAATCAACATCTGCAAATCAATCAATGTGATACATCACATTAACAAAATAAAAGATAAAAACACGTGATCTCATCAATAAACACAGAAAAAGCACCTGAAAAAATACAACATCCACTTATGATAAAAACACTCCATAAAAATGGGCACAGAAGAACTGCAACATAAAGGTCATGTATGACAAATCCTCAGCTAGCGTCACACCCACTGGGGCAAAACTGAGAGCTAAGAAACAAAACCAGAGCGCCCAGTCTCACACTACTACTCAACAGAATGCTGGACATCCTGGCCAGAGCAATTAGGCAAGAAAAAGAAATAAAGGTATCCAAATTGGGAATGAAGAAGAAAAACGTGTTATCCGCAAATAGCGACAAATTCTATATACAGAAACCCTAATGACACCACAGAAAAAAACTATCAGAAAAAGTAAACAAATACAGTAAAGTTGAAGGATATAAAATCAATGTATAAGAATCTGTTGCACTCCTATGTACTAATTAAACAGCAGAAAGAGAAATGAAAACAATCCTAACAAAATAAAAAAAATGAAATACCTAAGAATAAACTTAACAAAGGAAGCGAACTTAACAAAGGGCCCATTTACTGAAAACTGTAGACACTGTTGAAAGAAATCAGAGATGACGTAAAGAAATGAAAAGATGGTTTGTGTTGATGGATTAGAAAAATTAATATTGTTAAAATGGCCAAAACACCTAAAGGAATGAACAAATTTAATGTGATCCCTATCGAAATCCCAATGGCATTTTTCAAAGAAATATTTTAAAAAAAAACAACATGAAATTCCTATGAAACCACAAAAGACCCAAGTAGCCAAAGCAATCCTGAGAAAAAAAGAATAAAGCAGTAGATATCACACTCCGTGACTCCAAATTACATCACAAAGCTGCAGTAATCAAAGCAGTATAGTACTGGCAGAAAAACACACAGACCAATGGAACAGAACTGAGAGCCCAGAAGTGAAACCACACATATATGAGCAACTAATTTTCAACAAAGGAGCCAAAAACATATAATGAAGAAAAGTCTTATCCGCAAATGGTGTTGGGAAAACTGGAACGCCACATGCAAAAGAATGAAAGTAGAATGCCAAATGCAAAAGAATGAAAGGATGACACCACACACAAAAATTAACTCAAAATGATTTAAAGATTTGACTATAAGACTTGAAACAATAAAATACAAAGAAGAAAACACAGATACTAAATGTATCGTCCTTAGTCTGAGAGGCGTTTTTGTGAACTTGATCCCAAAGGTAAATGAAATAAAAGAAAAAAATGAATGGGACTACACAGCAAAAGAAACCATCAACAGCCCTGTCTGGTGCGGCTCAGTGGATTGAGTGCCGTCAGGCAAACCAAAGGGTCGCCAGTTCAATTTCCAGTCAGGAAGCACGCCTGGGTTGCAGGCAGGGTCCCCAGTGGAAGGCGCGTGAGAGGCAACCAGACACTGATGTTTCTCTTTTTCTTCCTTCCTTCCCCTTTCTCTAAAAATAAATAAATCTAAAAATAAAAAATTTAAAATAAAAAAAAAATTTTTTTTTAAACCATCAACAAACAAAAAGGCAACCAAATGAATGGAAGAAGTTATTTGCAAACAATCCCTCCAATAAGGGCTAAATATCCAAAATATAAAGAACTCATGCAACTCTACAATTAAAAAAAAAGAAAAAACCCGATTAAAAAATAAACAGCCCTGGTTGGATGGCTCAGTTGGTTGGAGCACTGTTCCGTACACCACAAGGCTGAAGGTTTGCTCCCCACTCAGGGCACATACCTGGGTTGTGGGTTCGATCCCCGGTCAGGGAGCATATGGGAGGCAACCAATCGATGTTTCTCTCTCACATGATTGTTTCTCTCTCTCTCCCAAATCAATAAACATATCCTCAGGTGAGGAAGGAGAAAGGAAACAGGCAGAGGACCTAAATAAACACTTTTCCAAGGATGACATACAGATGGCCAACAGGTACATGAAAAGGCATTTAACATCACTAAGTTGTAAGGAAAATGCAAATCAAAACCACAATGTGATGCCACGTCACACCTGTCAGAATGGTTTTTATCAGTAAGACAAGAAACAAGTGTTGGAGAGGATATGGGAAAAAGGAGCCCTCATTCGCTGCTGATGGGAGTGGAAGCTGGTGTGGTCACTGTGGAAACTGGCGTGGAGGGTCCTCAAAAAATTGAAAACAGAGCTACCATATGACCCAGCAGTCCCTCTCCTGGGTATCTACCCCAAAACTTGAAAACATTTATTTGTAAACATACATGCACCCCTATGTCGCAGTATATTCACAATAGCCAAGACATGGAAACAGCCCGAGCGTCCTGATGGACAGCTGGGTAAAGATGTGGCCGGGGTACCTACACAGTGGGATGCTACTCTCCACAGAAAAAATGGGCACTGCCATTCGCAACACGAAAGGATCTCGAGAGCATTATGGTAAGTGAAATACGGTATAAAAGGCCAAGAACGTATGATTTCACTCATGTAGGATATAAAACAAAAACAACAAATAAGAAGCCTCATAGATACAACAGAATGGTGGTCACCAGAGGGGAAGACGGTGGAAAAAGAACGAAAAAGGCCAAGGGGGTCAAATATATGGTGATGAAGAGAGACTAGACCTGGGGTGGCAGGCACATGACAGAGTATACAGATGTCATACTATAAAGCTATACACCTGAAATTTCTATAATGTCATTAACCGATGTTATCCCATTAAAAAAAAAAAAAAATCACACAATTCACTGAGTGACTTCTCATCCAGACAGGTAAACATGCCAAGTTCTATCATATGAAACAACCGGACAGGACAGAGTGAGCCTGAGCAAAGGGAAGGCTCTGGGTCATTCTGGGTCACAGGACGCTGCCTTAAGGTCAGACCTGCAAGTAGCACAGGAATCTCTGCTGAAAGGGGCTTAAGGAAATGACTGAGCAGCTCGGATACACGTGAAAGCCTACCCTAACTCTTTTTGTAATACCCAGTATACAAGGGATAGAAGAATGTTATGAAAAAACATGGTAGCAAAGGCTGTATATAATGCACAGAGGGAAAAAGCTAGTTATACAGTAAGAAGGAAAATTCAAATACAATAATGCAGATTACAACTGAGTAGAACAATGCATATGTACAAAAGGACCGAGAGGGGTCAATAGATGAAGGAGGAATGTTTTTTTTTTTAATCTTCACCCAAGGATATGTTTACTGATTTTTAGAGAGCAAGAGATAAGAGGGAGACAGGCAGATAGACACATCGACGCGAGAGAGAAACGTCGGTAAGTTGCCTCTTGTACATGCCCCGACCTCAACCCAGGTATGTGCCCTGACCAGGGATCAAACCCATGACCTTTTGGTGTACAGAACAAAGCTCCACTCAACTGAGCCACCAAGTCAGGCCAGAACAGTTTTCTCAATGAGGATAAAGCAAAAGTAGGTGGAAGGAAACAATGCAAGATAATATGGGGACAGTTTGTCTATTTTTTATGCAATAAAAAAGTGTTCTAAAGGGCATGTAGAGAGAAACCAAAGAGCTGCTTGCAGGAAGCCAGGGAGCCAGGAAAGGCAGCAGAGGTTCAGATTAGATGACGGGAGAAAACTAGGTCCTCTGGGATCACGGGGAGGAGAAACAAGAATGGAATTAATGTGCGTTCTGAATGACATATGAGGTAAAGCCCACTGGGCATCAAAACAGACTAAGTTCTAGGGCCGGGTGGGCAGGGTTTCACCTTCTCTTCCCTTAGGAAAGATGAAACTGCTCAAGGGTCCAAAGTCTCAGGGGCAACACCCCTCTCCACTGGTCTCCTGCTGATATGAAAGCCCCCTCACCAACCACGATGGTCCCCAAATAAATCTCATTCTTCGAATTAGAGATTCCATCCCCAAAAAAGTACACGTTTTATTCATGTATTTTCAAATAGAAATTAACTTTCTTAAAATGACATTTATAGTATCTTCAAGAAGCTCCCGGTGACTTCCAAATTTACCTTCTCCATTGGGAGTTGAAGAGATGCTTTACAATCGGAAAACTCCACTGTAATACTGGGGCCTTGGACTTCTGTCACCACATAGTGCAGCTTCTGGGATTCCTTCAACATCTTCCTGTTGCTGCCACCAAATTTACCAAGTACACGATAGGCCACGTGAGAAATGCTGTCAGCAGGATTGCGTAAAGTGCGCCACAAAGCCTAGAAACCAACATGTTTTCATTAAAATCCTTTCAAGGTAGTGCACTCACATGGTTCACAAACCAAAACTGCAAAAGTTATAAAAGGCTGGCTATACAGCAGAAATTCTCCCTTCCACATCCGCCCCACAAACACACAAGTGACTCTTCTTGGAGAAAACCAATGTTACTGGTCTTGTGCCTCCTCCCAAAGAAATTTTATGTCTTTACAGAAATGCAAATATAAACATTACTCCATACTCCTGAAATACAAATGGTAGCACGCAGTAAATACTGCAGAGCTCAAAAACAAGAAAACTAAGCCATACATAGTTTAGACATCTTTACGAAATGGGACTGGAAGGAGTGTAGAGGGAAACATAATTTACTGGTAGTTATCATTCTGGGGTTAGATGGTGAGTTCTCAGGTTTTTACTTCTATTATTAGGTTTTATAACTTCAAAATGTGATCTGTAGATTATATATTTCAAATTTCACATTAGAAAGGATGGCAAAAGGGGAAAATGTGGATCAGGCCTGGACCTGCATTATGGGAATAAATAACATATACCTGGTACTTACAATTAGTAAAAGGAACACACGCACTCAACTGTTCCAAAAAACTGTCCGTTTTCCCACATTTTCCCAGTTAAATTATCCCACCTTGAAAATTAACATAGCTCACTATTAAAGTACACCTTCTTAAATCACCTTCTGAAACAATGCTCAATATTAGTATCTAGCAATATCAACAAAAAAGCTTGGTTGGTACTTCCCTCTAAAGCAAAAATTTCTCTTCTGTTCCTGTAGGTCCAAAGAGGCTTCTCCTAATGACTGCCGAGGGTGCTCTCAGTCCCGTCACCTCCACCCCCTCCACCTGGCCCACTCAATCCTCATGCATCTGCTCAACTCCCTGGGAGGTGCTGCCGTCCCACGGCTCGCAGGACCCAGCCGGCTGATGGGGCTGCGGTGAGGCACTCGCGCTGCCTGTCTAGTGGGCAGGTTGGTTTCTGCGCCCCCAGACGCAGCCGGGCCCCTGTCTCTCCCCAGGGCTGCCTGCCCGACAGGCTGGCAGGAGGCCAGGGGCACCTGCCCTGCCTCTGCCTCCCACGTGGTGCTCACCCCTGCTTGGTTCAGGGCTTCCAAGTTACCATCTCCAATCTACTCTGTCCAAAGACTCCTGTCCTTTAGGGGTCACTAAGTCCCCGTCATGTAAAGCTGGCAGAATTCTGACCCCAGCCTGGGGTCAAACACTCTGTGCTAACAGGGCACATGAGCAAGTGACAGGCAAACCTCTAACACCTGCCAACCACATTGCAAATCAGTAACAGCAGCAACACATGAAGGAAAAGCCTGGTGTCTGACATTTGGACTCTAGTGAATAAATGATATAAAATGTTTGCAGGCAGCTATACCTTCCCTTAGAAATCTGCTTCTCTTCACTGCGTAACTCAAGATCTTTTGTGAATAAAGAAAGGATCTCCCTAGCAGCCATACACCTGCCTCTGTACGTCATCAACTCAGAGAGAACATGACACCCGTGAAAGCCGCCAGACAGGGGGGGCAGCACTGTGAGGCCCGCATCCACTCAACACTTAAAATATCTCTTTACATTTTTTCACCAGCCAGAAGGGGCACAAAGTAACCTGAAAGCTTCACCACTTCGTCCCGCAGAGAGTCCACCACTGAGCTTGGAGAGCTCAGCGGGGGCCGTCGCTGCCAGAACCTGCCTGCCTGCCTATAACCGTCGGAAGCCCAGGCGCGGGAGCCCCCGACGCCCTCTGCCAATGCAGAGGACGCTGGGCGTACCTGCATGAGCTCGGCGCGCACCGGCTGAATGTGGTCGTACAGGAAGTCAGGCTGCAGGTTGTCCACGCACAACTCCAAGGTCCTCAGGCCTTGGCTGACCAGCGTCTGCGAGCCGTTGAGAGCGGACACGAGGGGGTCCATGAGCATCGGCAGGTAGGGCAGGAGAGAGCTCAGCCGCACGGGCACGGTGAGGCACAGCTCCACGAAGAGGTCCTTCATGTGCTGCTTGTGCAGGCCGCTCTGCAGCATGTTCAGCCCTGATGGGGGGGGGGGCACGCAGGGGAGTTACCTTCCAGACACCAGCCAGACTTAACTGCACCAAACAACAAAGTTTGCCATATACAGCAAAGTGGCAGGTTACCTCATAAGCTACCTTATAAGCTACCATGTTAATTAGCCAAACCTAGTCCATAACTGCATCCGTGACCCCTTTTGTCCATGCCAGTCACAGTAACAGCAGGCTGTATATAATTATAAATTAAGTTATAATTATAATATTCTGCTTTTGTAATAAAACTAATATTATACATCAACCTTTTAATAATGTTATACTACTAATAAGCCCAACTAAAGACAGACTTCTGATGTGACACATTCATCTCAGGTTCAAGGTTTGCAATCTCATGTCCTTTCTCAAGCTTCCGGTGGACCAGCTGATGTCTACGCTCTGAAATGTAAAAACTTTTCTACAGTTCCCCTTCCGTTTTCATAGAGAGGAGCGCCTCTGCCTTTTATTTTAAAGTCAACCTCCCCACTCTGCGTGGGGGTAACCGAGGATTTACTGAGCTCCTTCCTAACTGGCACGAGGCAGGTGAAGAGCGACTCACGGAGCACTCAGGGCCGAGCAGTGAGAGGGACCCGTGGGACTGGACACCAGGCACATGCCAGGTACTCAGGTTAATGAGAGCTCAGAGAAGAGCCGCTGACGGGAGGCGCCACGCGGCAGGAGGAGGATGAGAGGGAGAGGCTAAGTGCCCAGAAGGGGATCCGCCTGAACACACGTGGGTGGGGAGGGATGAGCTTGGGGGCGGCCGCGAGCACGCAGAAAGAAGCCAGGCCGCACAGGGCAGAGGGCTCAGACTGAGGACTGACTGGAGATGGCACTAAATATGAACAACGGGGCCTGACTATGGCTTAGCGCCTGGTCTGGCGGGTTTATGACCACTATGGCTGTTACACAGTCAGCATATCCAAGTTTCTCCCAGTCTCCTGAGCATGCTATGTTGTACACGGCTTCACCTTGCCAAGATGCCAGGAGCTCACACTTAACAAAAATGCAAATTCCTAGAACAGTGTTTCTAATCACTTCACACCCATAAACACTGAATGGACTCAAGATCCCCTTTAGCTCTGTATCTTGAGAGCATTCCTAATTATATAGGAATTACAGGATTATGGTTGTGTGAATTAGCAACTAAATAAAAATATAAACCTACAAATCAGCTTTATAACTAGCTTTTCCCTTCTTATTCTGTCTTTCAAATCTAGGGATTCCTGATCTCACAAAACCACGAGAAACAACTTTCTTTCTAGGCTTGCTCACCAATGTTATAAAAATACAACGAAGTCCTAACTGGAGAAACTGAAACCTTCAAACTCTCATTCAACTATGAATGGAGAGGAAGAGCCCAGGTCTGAACAGAGGGCTCCTTTCAAAGTCCCACAAATTGAAAGAGAGTAGAACATGGGGACTGGGGCACTCATATTCTCATTCTCATATTCTCTCTCTCTCTCTGTCTCTCTGTCTGTCTCTCCCCCCCGCCCCGCTTCCCCCACAGGGAATATGCACAATATACCCACACCACGACCTTCAATGGGTACAGAAGGTGAGCCCCAGCAACCAAAAGCAGCCAGACCCAAGCATGAACACGAAGCTGTAAGGCAACTAAAATCGTTGCTCTGACCTTGCAGGAGGTTTGGAAGGAGAGGCAAAAATTCCTGATACAGGAGATCATGGCTGCCTCCCCCAATAGAGCGGAACAGGGCCCGAAGCAGCAGGAAGTAGTTGTAGGGCTCTTTGGCAGTCTGCGCAAGCTCCATGGAGCTGTTCACGATCTTGTGCAGGTGGGGCTGCAGGGCGGAGAACAGGCAGGTTAACAGGTTCTAAAGGAGGGGGTCCACACCCTCAAGGACTACACTAAACCTTTACTGGTCAGTCAGAAATGGAAGGTAATTCTTATCAATTCATTCCTAAAGGAAAAACAAAGTAAGAACTGTCCAACCTTTATTTCACTGAAATTCACTTCTCTTAAAGCATACGTTGGTTTCTACCAGTTTGGCTGTGAAAGAAGCATTTAACAGGTTCCTATCTGTCGGCGCGGCAGTTCTTATGAATGCCATCACTAAGCGACTGAGCAAGATGGAAGAGCCCCGTTTCCTCTAATAATCTGCATGCGAGTAACCTAGAGGAACCAAACTGCCCTATCAATCAAAAATGTAAAGTCTGGTCCTGGCTGGTGTGGCTCAGTGGACTGATTGCCAGCCTAGGAACCGGGAGGTCGCAAGTTTCGATTCCTGGTCAGGACACACGCCTGGACTACCCGCCTGGACTACCCGCCAGGTCCCCAGCTGGGAGCGTGCAAGAAGCAACCGATCCAAGTTTCTCTTGCATATCATCGATGTTTCTCTCCCTTTCTGCTCCCCTTCCCCTTTCTCTAAAAATAAATAAAATCTTTTTTAAAAAATAAGTAAAGTTTGGAATAGCCTCAAAAGACATTTAAGGTAAAGTTTTGGAAATCTTGGTCAAAAAATAGGTATTTCTTTAATAAAAAAGCACTTTATTAGCTCATAGTAATTTTAATCAACATTGTAATCCAAGTTAGGCTTTTAATCTTATACTTCAAATCCTGGCTTTGGCATACGACAGGTTAAATTTAACATGACACTTTTTTGCAGGTATATCCAAAGTGAACTGCGAACTGTAAACTGTTTGTATAGTCACTAATACAGTTCCAAACTTGTTACTGTATATGGTATGATATATTTACTTTACAGAATAAGTCGACTATATATATATATGTGTGTGTGTGTGTGTGTTCTCTAAACCAAAAGTTATATGAAATTATTCCTTAATATATTCCTGAACACCTTCCCATTAGGTTTTTTTTTTTTAATTTTTATTTATTGATTTTAGAGAGAGAGGGGAAGGTGGGGGGGGGGGAGAGAAACATCAATTTGTTGTTCCACTCACTTATGCATTCATTGGTTGCTTCTTCTATGTTCCCTGACCAGGGATCGAACCCACAACCTTGGTATATCAGGACAATGCTCCAACCAACTAAACCACCTGGCCAGGGCTACCCCCATTAGGTTTTGTTTTTGTTGTTGTAATTCTGTATAGTTGTATCTAATGTCGGCACAAACTGAATTATTTGAATATACCACACTATATAAACACATTACAATTAAATACTTTTCATTTTTAAAAAAAAAGTAGTTCTCTTTCATATTAACACAAAAGTAATGTAAAGGTTGTTAGCAAATTACTACGTAACTGAAAAAACTGAGAAAACCATCACAATCACATAAAAGCACAGATTACTGTTGCTTTTTATCACCATCTGTACTTTTATTCAAGAAAAAAATGGATCTTGTTTATGGCTTCAAATTTTCCGCAAGTCAAACATCTCTCTTCAGACTCAAATGTTAATAATATTCAACTTTCCATAAGAGTTAAATTTTGCCATAAGTGGAAGTGAATGTTTACATGGTTTTTGTTCTGCCATCTGCTGTTTTTGATAGGTGACGTAACCATGAGTGGGCTTTTACCCATTTTCTAGATTCAAACAACTGATGAAATCAAATTACACACGATTACTCATCTATAAAAATGTTGGAGCCACACTCCTCCAAGATGATTTTAATTAAGGAACGCAAAATGATCAGAATTCTTGATTTAAAAGGGGAAAATAAACAGTCCTGAAATGGAATGTTATATATTGCCACAGAGAATAAGAATAAACACACAGAAGAAACAAAATTAAAGTACAAAATGGCTGACATGTCTCATTAGATGAGAAGTGAAGACATTTTTTCCTTCTACATTTTTTGGCATCACTTAATTTTTAAAATAAGGGTGATGTGCTTCTAATTTTACTTTTGTAGTCCAGAAAAAGAAACTGAATTTTTAAAAAATTAGGCTCTGGCCGGGTAGCTCAGTTAAGAGTGTCTATCTAATACACCAAGGTTTCGAGTTCAATCCCCAGTCAGGGCACATATAAGAATCAACTAATGAATGCATAAATAAATGGAACAGTAAGTCAATATTTCTCTCTCCCCACCCCCTTTCTCTAAAATCAGTAAAAATATAATCAATAAAAATAAAAATTTGAAAAAATTACTGGCAGCAATATTAATAACCACCCCACCACCCATCCTAAGTGTTCTGAAGTTTTCATTTTAAATCACCAGATAAATTAAGCTCTGCTTAGAAATACATGAAATGTTTTTCACACTTGGCCCTTATCTGTTGCAAATATTTTTATTAACTCAAAGAGCACTTTACAAATATAAAAAAAGCCATTCAAGTTTTTGTTCAAAAGTGCAAACAAGAATTCGACAAGAGAAAACCTTACAACAAAGTACTACTTGGATCTAAGTAAGCCTCACCTTTAGCATTTGTTCATTTTCAGCTGCAAAGAGGGAGACTGAGCCGAAGACCAACTTGAACAGCTTGAGGTACAGGTTGGAGAGCTCCACGTTGGAGCCCATCTCCGGCAGGCGATCAAGGAGGTACTCCACCAGAATCGTGGCAAACAGAGCAGAGGTAGTAGGGTTTGCCAAGAAGGAATTGGCAACAATCTGTCAAAATAAGAAAAGAATGTGACAAAAAACAGTCCCTTCCCCAAAGCATCTTTAAGAGAAATAAACTGGCCAAAAATACAAAATCAAACCAATGACACACTCCAAGAAATTATTTACCAAAGGGAAAAAAATGAATAGATTTACTGAGTGTTGAACAGTTCACTTCAAGTACTTAATCTGGTATTTGATCTTTACCATCAAATACCAAGAACCTGCACCGAACACATGCTGAATTCCTAGTAACGAAATGAACTTGTCTAGCCCTGGCTGGTGTCGCTCAGTGGGCTGGGTGTCCTGCAAACTAAAATGTCGCCAGTTTGATTCCTGATCAGGGCACAGGCCTGCGTTGCGGGCCAGGTCCCCGTCTGGGGGTGTTCAAGAGGCAGCCACCCAATGTATTTCTCACACATCAACGTTTCTCTCCCTTTCTTCTTCCCTTCCCTTCTCTAAAATTAATAAAGAAAATCTTTAAAAAGAAGAAGAATGGAAAGCGGGAAATTTTGTCCAAAGCATCTTGAGATTCTGGGGGAAAATTTTAATATTTCTCTAAACTTTTCTCCAAAAGCACATTGTTACACATAATATTGACAGGAAATCCTCAAAATATACAATACCAAGAACTCAACACACAAAGAATTTGAATATAAGGAAGGAGTTTTATACCTGAAGAGCATAATTCTTTGAGATCCTTTCCACCATATAGGGGACTGTAGTCTGAAAGATCTCTTTAAATGTTAAGGGGTTCATCATTGTGAACACGCCAGCGAAGTGTTCCAACACCTCCTTCTCTTCCTTCATCCTCACAGTCTGGCAGTTTGCTACTCGGATGTATGTTTGTCCATTTCCTGCTATCTGGACCTAGCACAGAAAAAACAAATCAACTGTGGTCATCCGAACCGACATCTGAATATATTCCACCACCTAATCAGACCAGTTGCATTATTAAAAGACAGCACTTGAATTAGATAATAAATGCCATCCTCTAAAATCTTTCAAACTCTTTATTCTTAGTTTAATTTTAGAAAATATTTTTAAAAGTTTTTCTTAGGTGTTCCAAAAGGTACAAATTACAAATTTAGAAACTTAAATCTTGTTTCTATTACATTCCATTTACACTACTTCCCCCCAAAATACACACATGGACACTTATGAATAAGAACTCTCATCACATGTGCACTGCTGTGCTACAGACCAAAAGCAAGCCTGATACACAAACACTGCTGGGGCGTCCGACCTGCGGCCCACAGGCCACATGCAACCCAGGATGGCCGTGAATGCGGCCCAACACAAAACCATAAATTTACTTAAAAAATGATTGAGGTTTTTTGTGATTACGTGTTGCATTTACGTGTGTGGTCCAAAACAAGCCTCGTTCTTCCCCGCAAAGACACCAAGAGGTGGGACACCCCTGCACAGCAGACCATCCAAAAATAGCAGAGCTCTCAAGACCTGTTCAATCACCAGCATCTCTAATTCTAAGGGGCCATTTCCACATTCAATAGGTTGATTTGGGGGCTCCTCCTTACCTGATAAATATCTAAAGCCTGCATTGCATATTTGACAAGTTTTATGTAAATCTGAGTTTCTTTGGGCTGTAACTGCTTGTTGGGAATGAACTGAGCTTCTAGAAAAGAGATAGCACAGTAAGTCAATGCAAATAAAACCCACTCTGAAAAACATTATTTGCCTAAATAATTCAAGAGGGGAATTACCACCAGGAGCTTTACATGATGTTATGCCCCACGTGATTGTCTTGACCCCACAGACCAAGGTTTTCACCAAACTTCTGCAATCTGTGACTTGAAATGTCTGCTTGTCTTCCTTGTCCTTCTCTCCTTGCTTCTCAAAGGGAGGCACAGGGGCTGGGGTCACAGGGGTGGCAGGCGTAGGGGGAGGTGGTGGGGGTGGGGCCGGGGCAGGAACTGGGGCTGGGGAAGGGGCAGGACCCGGAGCTGCGGGGGCGGCCGGCACCCCAGGCAGAGCTGCTTCCACGGCTCCGAGTTCCGACTGAGGCTTGCACTTCTTAAAAATGGCAGAGAGCTGGTACCGAGCAATGGTGTGGAACTTGAGAACAAAAACCTACCGGGAAGAGAAAGTGGAGGGGAAGACAGAAGTCATTCCTTTTCAATACTCAACAGCCCTATCAGAAGACAGGACAAGAAAAGCTCTCTGAAACCACCTGCTGAAGTTATTCTACTTCGTATTAAAGAAGAGAATGTGCCCTGGCCTCGTAGTTCACTTGGTCAGAGCATCGGCCCAGTACTCCAAGGTTGGAGGTTCAATTCCTGATCAGGGCACACACAAGAATCAACCACTGGTCTGGACAGGTGTGGCCAGCCCAGTGGGTTGGGCATCATCCTGCAAACCTAAATGTTGCCAGTTCAATTCCCAGTCAGGGCACATGCCTGGGTTATGGGCCAGGTCCCCCAGTTAGAGTCATGCAAAAGGCAGCTGATAGATGTTTCTCTCACACATTGATGTTTCTTTCCCTTTCTCCCTCCCTTCCTCTCTCCCTAAAAATAAAACCAAAATTCTTTTTTAAAGAATCAGCCAATGAATACATAAGTGGAACGAATCAATGTTTCTTTTCCCCATCCTCTAAAAAAAAAATCAATAAAATAAAAAATAAAAGATAAAGAAAGTATAGATTAATCAATTCTTTTTTTAATTAGGGGGGAAAAAAAGAGTGTGCTGTCTTTCCCCTGTTAACTATAGATGTTTCACTATCTCCACTGCACCCATGAAGAATCTGTTCAGGACACCTGGATGGCTGGATGGAAAGGCAGGGCCTGGCTGTGACCTAGGACTGCTCCATGGTCCACATGACTGCCCCCTGGCTGTGGGAATCGCACATTACCCCTTATCTACACCCCCACTGGACAGCACTCCAGGGACGTTCAGAGCTAATCCAGCACTTGGCTCTGTGGGGTCTCAGGACCCTGCCAGGTGCCGCACTAAGAGGTCTCATGTGATGTTTCTCTCTCACAGCCGCCCTATGGGGCAGACACTGTGAGTATCCCCGGTTAGAAGATGGGTAAATCAGCACAGAGACATTCAGCATCCCGCCCGCAGACACTTGGCTAGTTCATGGGAGGCACGAGGACATGAACCGAAGGGGTCTAATGCCTGGGATCACGCGTGGCCATCTGGCGGCTGCAAAAACTTGCCAGTGAAGCACTGGCACAAGTTCGGCAGTACGCGGGTTAAAGAGCACAGGACCCCTCCCGAGAGCCGGTACCTCCAGCATCCGCATCAGGACATCCCTGCCATTGCCGCTCTCCTGTTCGCTCTTGGAGCGGATGCAGTCCACCAGGTTCAGCAGGAGCTTGCAGGACATGGTCTGGATGCTGCTGGGCAGGGACTCGTCATCAATGTTCTTGGCGAAGAGTTGGACGGCGAGGGAGAGGTCGCTGAGGGGCAGGTGCTGACGAACGTGGTGCACGAGGTCGGCCAGGGTGCTGTAGGCGAGGGGCCTGTAGGCAGAGACCTCTGCTAACACGCGTCACACCGTCCCCACAGGCCGCAGCAGCAGGCCACCCCCTACCACCGCCCGCCCAGCATACCACCACTGGGACAGCACATCTGGAGCACACTTTACAGGGTTCCAGTTTCTCCAGCTACACAACTGAAACCCTAACATTGGTGCTTAAATGCTTTACTTTCCAAGTTCCTGCATGTCATAGCAAACTAGCACACGGACTTAACATGAGTAGAAATAATTACAAGCTCAATCGCACGCTGAATGGGTTTGTCGCTCAAAGATAAACAGTAGGTGTCAATTAAGACCTTGCATACGGGGTGGGGTGGGGTGGAGGGAGGTTTACACTCCTGAGTACGCAAAACACAGTTCATTCTTGTATTATTATTAATTATTGCATTATTTTCTATAAGAAAAACTGTAAACCTACTTTTGCCACACCCTGTGTTGGAGCCATATTTATAGAGATACAACCGTAATGTCTGGCTTATTAAGTTCTTTCACTCACTGGACAACTGGACATCGGGCCAGACACTGGGCTAGACACCAGGGAGGCCACAGTGACCAAAGAAAATAGAGCTCCCCCACCTCAGGAAGCTTATTCACAGAAGGGGTCACGCACCAGTGAAGAAATAAAGTGTGTAAGTTGATCAGTGCTTGGGAGATGTGAAAAGAGCACCGTGGGACAGACGGGGGGGACTACTCTGAAATGGGCTGTCTGGCAAAGTCCCTTTTAGGCGACACTGACACAGAGACCTTAAGGACAAAAAGGGGCCGTGGGGCAAAAAGCCAGGGAAATTCCCAGATGGAGGGAGCAGCTGGGAGCTGCAAGGCCAGGGCGGTTACAGCAGGTTGGGGAGGGGAGAGTTGCGCCCTGTGGGAGTCCGGGGTCCATAGTCAAGAGTCTGGGCTTTGTCTTTGTCTAAGGGACATGCAAAGCCATTGGAGGGTTTCCAGCAGGAGTGACAGGATCTAATGTCCAAACCCAGGCAGGTTCAACCACAAGTTGTAAGTAATTTCTTACTGTTATAACTCATATGCAGACAACAGTAAACAGCCTACATCATATTCTAAGTGTTCTGCCTATTTTTCAAAAGATCCATTCCATCTCCCTTATTTAAGCCAAAAAAATTACTAATGTTGATTCAGTTTATGTTGTAAAGGTGATTAAATGTTAATTTTCTCCTTGAGGAACAATAAACATGATCACAACTATACTTACCTTATAAAATGCCTAAGAAATAAAAACTAGAAAAATACATCAAAATATTATCTGGGTTACTTGAGCCCAATGTGCAGGACCAAAAGGTTTTCTTTCCTTCTTTCTTCTTGGTAGGTTATCAAATATTCTTTTATAATGAAAAGATTCTCTTATATAGAAAGCAAAAAAACAAAAACCAATACTAGTCAGATAGCTTTACCTACAGTTAAAATCAAAATGACTATTCTCTTTCTCTTTAGGCTAACACACAAAAAGCAACCTCAGGCATTTCAAAAAATTCCTGCAATTCTAAATCTAATGGGAATGAGGGCCCAACAGCCAAGGTTTGCTGAAATGCTCCTAACGTCTCAAGTGCCAGGAACCACTATCCCTCACATTTAATTAGCCAGATATCATAAGTATTTTAATTGCATACCTGAGCGTCTCTCGAGCAGTGTATCCTGAACCGATTAGTATGGATTCATCAAACAGCTTGTCCATGCAAGGAATGAACTCTAGAACACAAATATCCGTCGCACATATCACCAACTCCTCCCAGTAAACACTGTTTAACAAGCACTTTCACAGTCGCCAACTGGCAGTTAATTACCCACCCAGATCTGAAAAGGGGCGAGGAGGAGAAAAGCACGCTTTCAGTCAACAGACTTGGCTGCACTGAGCCACGGAAGCCGCCTGCTGTCAGAGGCGCAGTCAGAATCTCCTTCAGCATCAGAGAATAAACTAAGAAAAGGTGAGCTTCATGTACCACTGCAGAGAACACGTCCCCAATACTTCACTGGAGGCCCATTCCATCGTCCTTAAAAAGCTGCCGTCAACCCAAACCTGTCTGGAGAAGGGGGCAGTACATCCTAAATGCCCCTTTATCCACCACCCTGTAGTCACCTTCTTACAAATTTTATGGTTAGTCATTACAGAGAATTAAGACTATTCTGCATACACATTACAAAGGTCTAGGAAATTTTAGTCTTCTCAAAGGCATGGGTCCCAGGTTAGGGGTCCCAACTCCCTCGATGAAGCTGACTAAAAGCTGGCAGGGGCTCCTCTGTTCCTCTAATTCTGCAGATGGAACCATGGCCAACCCTTCCTCTCCCTGCAGGCCTGGAGGCCTAACAGGACTAGAAAGAGCTGGTCTCCACTCAGGGACAATTCCCATTTCTGAGGATGTGGCAGGCAGCGACCTGAATTTTCTAGGCCTCTATTCCATTTGTCCCTTCGGGAACTCTGGCCACAAACATCAAAGGACATTTAGATTCTGGAACAAGTCTGACATTACGGCCAGCTTCAATAAGCCAAATAAACTACACTCTTCACCAGCAAACAGCTACTAAGGGTCAAAGATATAAAGGACATGCGTGTACTGGAGAGACACAATGTGCACCTCTGGCTAACTAACAACGCATGGCAGCACAGGCAGATGGGCTCAGTGCAAGAAGGTCAGAGGAGGTCATATCCCTGCACTGTCCCCCATGAGGTGGCCGGTGGGAAGGAGGCACGGAAGGAAAGACGCAGAGGGCTTAAACACCAAGTGCTGGAGGGAGGGCCGGGGGTAAGTTCAAGGAGAAGGATAAGAAATAAAGTTGTACAGCACTGGTTTCCAGATCCCCTCCGTGACCGAGAACCGGAATGTCTGAGAAAATGGGTAAGTAAGTCTGGGAAACCATCAGGTTTTCTCAAACTATTGCTCTTCAAAATTAGGGCAAATGGCTTATCATTTGATATCACCCGAGATGCCAAAAAAGTAAGGCTAAGTGAAAAATGTTAGTGGATGTGTAAATGTTAACTCTGTGAGTACGTTTTTGTATTTTATAATAACATGGTTAATATTTAACATGATTCTTCAATATTTCTTTCTATAGAAACTTTTTTGAGATGTGATGCTGTTACCTATCTAACTCCAAGAGCTACCATGGGCTGCAAAAATAAACCATCCCAAAAGCTGAATTCGAGTCAAACGCGATCAGCCACTGGAGAGCAGCACCGCATGGCCTCAAGAAAGGGTCGGGTCGAGCATGAGAAGTTTTTAACCCACCAGCACTTCAACAAGTAGAAACCTCCTGCTACAAAGCTTCCCAGATGCACCTCCAAAACCCTTATTACTTGAATGGTAGGAATATGAAAGGGAACATGAGAATGGTACTCCAGGCTCAACCCCATAACTTCAGCAGATATAAAACATTCCATTTAAAATGATGCGATTTTGACACTCTTCAGAGATGAACACACAGGAAAGGCGCACAGCAAGGAAGCAGTTCCCACTCTCAGCCTGGGCGATGCTTGCACGCGTGTTTGTTCCGTAATTTTTGGTGAAATCATACACTTCTTCTGCACACTTTCCTAAGTGTGTTACATTTCAAAAAATGTTTTAAATCTATATTCCTTTCAGCAATATCCACATACAAGATTCACACAATAATTTATATTTTAATAGCACAAAAAAATATCTGAGCTTTAGTGCTAACTCAAGTGTAAACACTCAAGTTGTACCTGTCTTTTCATGTTTAAAAACTATGTAAGGAAGCTTAATCTCAGTTTTATATATGCACTGATTTACAATCAAATAAAACATTTAATATTAAAAAAATTACTGGGGAAATGATTATCATATTAAAACAATTAGGATGTAACTTCGACCTGATGATTTGGACATAGCAAATATAAATAGTATTTAAAAATTAAAATTCAGTAATTGAGCCCTGGCTGGTGTGGCTCAGTGGATTGAGTGCTGGCCTGCAAACCAAAGAGTCGCCAGTTCGATTCCCTATCAGGGTGCATGCCTGGGTTGCAGGCCAAGTCCCCAGTTGGGGGCACGCAAGAGGCAAGCACACACTGATGTTTCTCTTCTCTCCTTCTCTTTCTACCTCCCTTCCCCTAAGTCTAAAGATAAATAAATAAAATCTTAAATTTTAAGAAAAAAAAAAGCTCTTCTTTTTAAAAGAAATTCAATAATTGACAGAAAAAGTATAATTATCAGATGAGCAAAAAGCATCAATCTTATCCATAAAAACAAACCAACCCATTCCTACACAGCCTGGAGAACACAATCACTTTTTCCTTCTTACCTTTTAAAGTCAGAGCGCAAATGGCTATTTGCAATTCTAAAAGTCATGCAATCAAAAGGCAGAAGAGTACCAAGGGAAACGCCGGACATAAGCGAGCTGTGCTGAGGAGACCACCACAATAACGACGAGATCACTGACAGGACAGAGGGGGAGCCCTGGTGACAGGCTCGGAGGCAGAGGGGGAGGTAGAGAGACAGAGAAAGAAGGGGAAAGAATGTACTCATGACAGCGTGAAAGAAAGGACAAGCTGAGCCTACAATATCTGACCCCTGGAGTGAGCTATAGGCTCCCCACGACACGGTAACATCAGGTAGAGAGAGGATGGCCATGTTGCCTTCTGCTGCCCAAGACACGACTCATGTGCAAGTTCCCTCAGTAAACTCTTCACGTAAAAACAATGGAATGTCAGTAGGGTCCCAGCCCTAAAGATGTGGACAGAACTCATTCCAGAATTCCAGACAAAAGACATACGGTTTCTTAGCTCTGTCGTGAGGATGTGCTTCGCAGCGATCAGAAGCTCCTTTCTGAGGTGTGCAGTCTCTGCTGGACAATTTGAAAGCAACTGTAACATCCCTTTTACCATCTGCTGAGAGTACTTCGTTACCAACTCCTATAAAAACAAGTGGAAAACAACACACTTACATTGACTGGAGGGTGGTAAGAAAACCCAAAATTTATAAACTTTTAAAAAATTTCAGTAAGACTAAGCTTGGCTCAAAGGACTCCCAGAAAGTAATAGGCTTAATAAACAAGTGTCATACAAAAAGTTTTAAGTTCGTGTGTGCATACTGCTGTACCAGGAGGGCGGTTAGCAACATACATAGCAGTTTCTTCTACAGAATGGGTTTATGGATGCCTTCTTTGTACTTTTCTGTATCTTCTCGGCTTTCAACAATGAGTATGTATTACTTTAGTATTAAGGAGAAGGAGGGAGAAATACTGAAATTTTAAAAAAAGCTCTTTACTCAGTCATCCCATGAATGCGAATTCTGAATGACACAAAAGACACGTCTGAGCAACTCAGAATGAATTCTAACCACAATCTCTTTTTGAGGTGTTTCAGGAAGGCAATTCACCACGGTGACTCAGGCTGACTAAAACATTAAGGGCCACCTAACTCGAATTTTTAAAACCAAATGTTCCATTTTCAGTGTTTGACAGGGTCTGGGGGTAGGAGGAGAAACTGGACTACAAGTGTACAAAAGAAAATTTGGGGGGGTGAAAAAAATGTTCTGTAGTTTGACGTGTTGGTGGTTACCAACTATACGCATTTGTCAAATTGAACTTTACTGTGTGTAATTTGTATCTCAGTAAACCTTACTTAAAGGTAAAAGAACTTACCTGGTAAATTCTGATGATATAAGCTAAAAATGACAATGTTTTAATCTGAGCAGCAATAAAATCAGCATACAACTCCTTGTTGTAAAGCTTATGTTGCCTGAATGAGAAATGAATAACATTTAAAATATTAGCCTATAATAATTAGTGAGCCCAAAAGTTTGATTTCTACACAGACTAGAGCAACACAGAAGCAGCAATAAACACCACACTTTTACGCAGTTCCAAATAATAACAGGTTGAGAGGCATAAAGTAAGCAGTTCTGCTAGCCATCCCACAGCAGTCACAGTGGGCATCCCATAAAGCCACTCACCCAGCAGACAGCACCACGGTGCCCATTTGCCCAACGAAAGAGCCTGTGGTAGGACTACAGGGGCTGTTTGAGCTGATTCACGCTCAGACGCTGCCCTCAAATGACTCAGAGCTAAACAGGCTATAAGTCAAGAAAGCAAGTGATAAAGATCTTAAGAGGAATGCTGTGAAGTCCAAGAAAAAGCTTCTCTGGGAGAATGACTTTGGTTCACCTAGTCGGTGACTGAGAGTGATAGGTGAGGGGAATGGAAGGAAATGAGGGTGAACAATGCTCCAGCACTCACGGGAAAAGAACGGCAAGAACAAAGAAAGGCGTGAAGGGGAGAAAGGCGTGGAGATCCCACAGACAGAAGTGAGTACAGTGACGTCTAACAGTGGTTCTGAATTTACAAGCCGCCAAAGATCAAGGTATTCGCTCATCTTTTCAAACTAAGAAACTAAAATGTGTTACTACCATCACTGAAACACAAGTTCAAAATGTAAAAAATAAATAAACTTTTACCAAAATTGTAACACTTAAAATTTTTACGCCTTACAAATGACAATAGCAAGTGCGTTCTGACTTGGAATTAAAGCGCCACGGAGTCAGCTACATCGCTGTCCGCAGAGGTCTTACCTGGCTTGTGCAGACACCTGAATCGCGATGGTGTTCATGATCAAGGGCACGAATTCAGCGACAACATTGTGGATATTCAGTTTGTAGAGCTAAAAGCAGACACATCAGATTTTCATGCTTTTACACTTCCTGCGATAGCGAAATGGTTTGGCATACATAGTTTGGCATACCAAAGAAACTACGGGAGTCATTACATCAGCTAGCCTGTGTGTATGGTGCACATCTATTTGCCACAGATAATTATATGTGAGTTTTGTCATAAAAGAAGCCAAAAACCCAAGAAACATACCTGATACATTAAAACAACGATAATGGGCAATTCCGCCAACACTTTCAGAGAGAGAGATCCTCTTGGGATAATGGAATGCTGTAAGACAGCAACAAGCAGGGCTGTGGTTATCCCCAGGGCGCTGAGCCGGCCCCAGCCAGTGCCCGCCGCTGAGCAATGCCCCACAGAAATAAAAGGAAGGGAAAGCACCAATGCACCTTAGTCAATTACCCGTGGGGAGAAGCTCAAACTATTTTTAAAACAAAGAAGATTAGAAGATTTACATAGGGAGGTTTTTATATTTTCCAATGTAGTCACCTGTAGTAAATAACTGTGGGTAAATTTTTCAAAATTTAGAAATTCAAATCAGGTAAGAAAAATTTTAAATTAACATCTATTAATTTACTTAAAAGAATAGCAAAAATACTTAGAAAGTGGTTACAATAAATAAAGAAAAAGTTTAATAGTGTTAATATGTAAGAATTCATAAAACAGGTGAGGAAAATGTCAGGCTCAATATACAGATGCGCAATGGATAGGAACAGACAAGTGAAAGAAAATACAAAGGGCCCTGAATGGTGTGGCTCAGGGGACTGAGCGCCAGACTGTGAACCAAAGGGTCGCCAGTTCAATTCCCAGTCAGGGCACAGGCCTGGGTTGCAGGCCAGGCACCCAGCAGGGGGAGTGTGACAGGCAGCCACACACTGATGTTTCTCTCCCTCTCTTGCCCCCTTCCCCTCTCTAAAAATAAATAAATAAAATCTTTAAAAACACAAACAAACAAACAAAAAAAAAAAACAAGGAAGGAAGGAAGGAAGGACAGAGGCCCATAAACAGAAAACAAGTTTCTAATTCAGGAAGAGCAAAGGCACGAAAGAAAGCTTTATTCTAACTGCAGGTTCTTATTTATCCTAGCACAAATTAAAAATTCTGCAAAATCATTTCAGCAGAACAAATACAGATGATACTCTTAATTCGACCATAAAAAATAGTCATAGTAAATGCTCAATACATGTTACCTATGTAGCAGGTACCACAAATACATTACCTATAGACTATACCAGCCTTACCTTCACAAAATTCCACATGACAGGTTGTTCAGGTAATGAAAGGAAAAATTAATACCAGAACAGAGGTTCATGAACTTTCCTACAGTCATAAAACCCAAGTGATGAAGCCAGAATATCATCCCAGAGTTTCTGTCCCCAGAGCCTACGCTGATATTGAACTGCAATTTATAGTCTACAACCATACAACCCTGAAAGCGCCCAATCTCGTCTGAACTGCAATTTATACATAGTTTAAAGGGACTCATTAATGTCCATGCTAACGATGGAACACAGTCCCCTGTGCCTGGTCAGCTGCTCTTTCCAACTGGATTTCCACTACGATTCGGTTTCTAGCTCGGCATCAGCAGTGAGCACGAGTTCACTTTCACCACTTAGGCTGCACAGCACACCCAGGGACGCTCTCACGCGCGTGCGCAAACACGCACACATGCACACGCACGCGCGCACACACACACACACACACACACCTGTCCCTCTTAAATGCCACTGAGTATTTAAGAAAAAATAATTTAAGCGGTTGAAAAAGTCACTATCTTCTATTTTCCTCTACCAAGTAGAGACATGGATAAAAACAACGCCAAACAAGTGAAAACACTTACTGTTCTCGTCTCACTGTCCTCCCGCTCAGGATTGACTTTCACAGCGATTGTTGTGATCATACCAACCATTTCCGGGGGCGGGACCGT
This sequence comes from Mormoops blainvillei, assembly GCA_004026545.1. Classification (NCBI taxonomy): domain Eukaryota; kingdom Metazoa; phylum Chordata; class Mammalia; order Chiroptera; family Mormoopidae; genus Mormoops; species Mormoops blainvillei. The sequence continues at coordinate 219,121 of PVJD01001339.1, forward strand.
GTTCTCAGGGATCACCTGAGGGTTCTCAAAATAGCGGTTCTACATAAAGATAAGAGAAGTAATTTTTCCTAGTGTCAAAGACAATAGACCTTAATGAAACAGACCTAACACACGTGGCAGCAGAAACCCAATGTCCTACAGTACTTCAGCTCCTCTTTATTCTACGTCATAAAGACAACATTACAAAGACGACATTTCTCCACCTCCCAACAGAAAACAAAACCTTGTCCTAAGTATTTGCTGCTCCTTCCTGGCTGAGAAAAGATGAAATGCATGCCAGATTCCATTACTACGTCAGTGAGGCAAGGAGAGCAGACCCCGTTCCTCCAGCAAAAAGAAACTAGGAGGTAGTCCCTAGTGAATTAACTTTTCAAACAGTCTCTAAATAGAAATCAAAGATGGGACCAGAAGCAAAGAACAGAAGACATTTTTAAAATCCAGGACCTCACTGTCACCCTTAGTTCTCAAGGAATTTGGACTTCATGTCAAATAAGACAGCTTCTTATAAAAAACTCTGACTGAAATGGTAGGTGACACGACTTGATAACTCAGAAAGTAATTAATTTTACGTTTTATTTGTTATTAGCATATTAAAATCCTCAAAATACCAAAAAGTCAACTTTACAATATATTCACTTAAAAAAATTTTTTTTAGCCCTGGCTGGTGTGGCTCAGTGGACTGAGTGCCAGCCTGCAAACAGAGAGGTCGCTGATTCAACTTCCAGTCAGGGCACATGCCTGGGCTGCAGACCAGGGCCCCAGGTGGCGGGGGGGAGCAATCAACTGATATTTCTCTCATACATCGATGCTTCTCTCTCTTTCTCCCTCCATTCCCTTCTAAAAATAAATAAACTAAATATTTTTAAATTTTTTAATCTTTAAAAAAAATCTGTAAAATAAAAACGCTGATACATAAACAGCCTTAGGCACAATGATTTTTACCAAAGCATTACTGTGATGAAGAATTGAAAATCGGGAAAGCCAGCAACAGGGAGATAGGTGGTTGAGGTACATGTATATGATAGAAAATTGTGGGGCCACTAAAAATCATGGCTGCCAGAAAGAGTCCTGGAAGATGTTCCAAACTGTTCATAGAGATTCCTTCTATTAGTGAGAATAGAAAAGAGAGGAGACATTCCTCTTCTATTCCACACTGCTACACTGTTGGCATTGCCTGCAAAGAGTTCTTTCAATACAGGAAAGAACTTTAATAATACAGAAAAATGCCAAAAGTATACACCACCTCCCCAAAAAGGCTTCGCGGCTGTGAGCACAGCCACCTTTACAAAGCATCAAGTGAAACAAAACAAAACGCCAGTGTCAATGGCTGTTTGCAAGTGATAAAGTTATGGATTTATCTTCTAGGTCTTTTTTTTTTTTGCAAAATTTCTTCAATAAGAATATATTAAATAAAGTATTTAATCTAAACAGTGAAACCAAAAGAATTTTTCTTAAATGACTGATCTATCAACCTAGATTCTATTTATCAATAAACATTACCCATTCAAAAATTAGCATCCCCCCAATTACTCCTTCAATCCAAGTGCTCCAAATTCCCTTTGGAATGAAGAAGTAATAAATAACCATAACTAATAAATTCAACTAATATTAAAACCATACCACTACTTTTGGAAGCTCCTTGTAAATCTGTTTCACAAAATCCAAAAAATGATGAATCTAAAGAAAAAAAAAAAACAGTATAAGGTAGTTATTTATAAACAGAAAATGCTTACAATAAATAAGAAAAATGTTAACAGCCTTAATATACAAGAACTCATAAAACAGTTAAGAAAAATGTCACACTCAAAATACAAAAGGCAATGAATGTGTACAGAAAAGACGCCAGGGCAGCTGGTGTTGCTCAGTGGACTAAGTGCCGGCCTGTGAACTGAAATGTTGCTGGTTCAATTCCCGGTCAGGGCATATGCCTGGGTTGTGAGCCAGGTCCCCGGTTGGGGGTGTCGGAGAGGCAACTCAAACACACTGATGTTTCTCTCCCTCTTTTTCTCCCTGCCTTCCCCTCTCTCTAAAAATAAATAAAATCTCTTTAAAAATAAAAAATAAATTTAAAAAATACAAAAGGCTAACAAACAGAACACAAGTGTTCTAATTCAGGAGAAGCAAAGGAATAAAAATTAAAATAAATACCACTTTTTGTCATTCAAGAAATACTATTACCCCATGCTGGAGAGACTGTCACGGGATGGGGGGAGGGGCGGCTCATAAACTACTAAAACCATTCTGGAAATCAGTTTCACAATATATATCAGAAGCATTAAAAAGTTAACACTTTTGACCTGGTAAGTAATTCTATGTTGGCAAACCCAGTCTATGAAGTAATTTGAACTAGAAACAGATATTCAATAATAGTCGAAAAAATAAATATCCAAAAACAAGGGCACCGAAATGTAACAATACATCCATTAAAAATTAATTTTATAAAGAATTTTTAATTGAATAAAATGCTTATATACGTGAAGGGAAAGAGAATGTCATCTGCAGTATTACTGCAATTATGTAGAAAATATTACATATACATAAGGTGGGTAAAAGGAAAAGAAGTCAGTATGGTCTTTAAGATGGAAGGAATTCTATTTCATTGTTATGCTTGCAATTTCCGAATAATCTATAACAGGCATTTACTATGCTTATCATCACAGAAGACACTATTAATTTTGCTAACACAGAGTATTTAATGCTTACTCCGTAGGTGCTAAGCACTGTGATAAGAACTTTAATTTTCATATTTAGTTCCTCAAGCAGTCTCTGAGAACATGCTGTGATTGTCTGTCCTCATTTTGCAAAAAAGGCTCCAAAAGGCTGGAAGTTCACCCAGTGACAGGCAGCTACTGGGATGCAGAGCTGATACTGAAATCCCGCTCTGACTTCAGGACCTACATCTTAACCCTTTAATATAAAGTGACTGGAGCCTTCTGGCACATCAGACAGTTCTGAGCACCAGATGTACCCAAACAGCCTTGCCCACTTGGTTGGGTAACACATATCAACCACTAAACAAATTCAGTTAAATATTCATATACACATTCAAAACAGAAAAAGTAACAGCTAAACCCACACAGAATTTCCCCCAGAGGGGCTATACTTTCTATACTTGCAAGCAGCATGTTTCCATCAACCCTAAAAGAGAATAAAAATTTACACAGCACGAGGAACTTGTCAGCACACTTCACAAATGCTCTCGATATAAACACTTACTTCTTGTGTGATGGCTGGCCTGAACTGTTTGTGTAGCTCAATAATTATTCTCAGACAAATAAGCACGTTTTCTTCATTTTCCGTCTTAAAAAAAAATTTTTAAAGTTACAATCCTGAAGACTTATTTTAATCTAAAGATTAAAGACTATTTTCTAAGCATTTTTCTGTATACACATGCTCCACCAACCAACTTAGATTTGATTTGTTGAAGATTCATTAAACTACAAAACCTAAGTGCCCAAACAGAAAGCTTTCGTGGCCTTTGGTGGACCATCTGAAGGGCAGCCCACCAGTGAGTTCTGGTCAATAACACTCTAACAGATGAGGTAACTGGCATTTATGGCAAGTCACACCATGAACTAAGTAAGGTCTGAAAGTATTGCCAAAAGAATAAGCAATTACTGAGTAGCCACCATGTACTGAGCCCCTGAACTAAAAACACTTCACATGTACTCTCTAAGTGGGAGGTTCCGTCCACACTGCACCCGCCAGGCAGCTAAGGCTCAGAGAAGACAAGTGCCACCGCTAACACGGTAACAGTCAATAAATGAGAGCCGGGATCTGAATCCAGCTCTCTCCCCCTCCGAAGTTCATCTTTCCAAGGGGCCCAGAAACACAACAGAATTTTAAACACATCAAGACTAAGAATAACAAGACAATAATTTCAGAGGTTAACTTAACAGGTACCAAGCAGATTGGCCCCAAGAATCTGAGAAACTCCTTATGAGCCTCTACTGTTGCTTGACAAGCACAAAACTAGAGAGCGCGAAGCCAAAGAACCTGTGCTGAGTGTGCCAACCATGGCCCAACTCACTCAAAGATTTCCGCTCTGTACAGTCAACACTTGTGATTAAAAAAACAAACATACAATTAATAATCTTTCAGAGTAACATGGTTGGCAAAATAGGAGAAAATAGACATTGTGAATCGGAACTTTAGTGAAAGGGAAACAGCTGTATAACACTGGATTTTACATTAAGAAAATCACTGAAAGTTTAGAATATGGAAAAATAACAAGAATTCTCAAAGGTTACCTACCTCTAAAAAGCGAAACATAACAGACAAAACGTTTTTCGTATGAGGACGAAGGTGTTCATTGGTTGGTATTCTATGAATTATTTCGAGAACTAGTTTCCGCAGTTGCTAATGAAAAAAATTATAAGCATAAATATAAAATCCTTCCAAGAGTTCCAAAGTAATTCTTTTGCATTCTACAAGTGTCATACAGCTGTCTGTACCCAGCACTGGTAACCACCATACCACAGGGTGAATCCCATTTTAGAAAACACTTCTGTAAATTATTTCAATATAATCCAAAGCATGCACTGCGAATCATTACTTCTGGTATTTCTAAAACTGTGTACCAAATCAAGTACGTCAAATTTTTCCCCTTTCACACCTTATTTCGGGCAAATAGCGTACTAGTGTATGAATGGGGAGTGGATCTACAATCAAAGAGCAAAACAACAACGGGAACCTCACTGAGATCTCCATCTGTAATCTCAGTTTGGCTCCTATAATGTTCTTTCTTTCCAATCACCTTGAACCCAAGGACTAATTTCATCATAAGCTGTACTAAGTTTTCATGATTCTGTCTATGGAGCTGAACACTAAAAGGTAGATCAAATAAATAAACGCCTATATATTTTGAACTAGTACAACATACGCATGCATTATTTAGTCCTGGCCGGGTAGCTCAGTTGGTTAAAGCGTCAACTCGATATGCCAGGTTGTGAGTTTGATCCCTGTCAGGGCACATACAAGAATCAACCAGTGAATGCATCAATGAATGGAACAACAAATCGATGTTTCTTTTTCTTTCTCTTTCTCTTTCTCCTCCCCTTCCTCTTTCCCTAAAAATCAGTAAGTAACAATTTTTAATGCTTTATTTAGCAATATATTTTCACTGGTATTAAGGTAATATTTTTAAAGTGATTTTTAAGAGATACATGCCAAACAATTTATAGAAAAAATGATGTGATGGGACAGGCTGCTTTAAAACAATCATAGCGAAGGGGTAAAAAGAGTGGGTGGGGCTACAGGTAAACAGAACTGGCCATGAATTACAAGAATTACAACGAGTAAGAGCAGGGTTTGGACAACAGGTACAGGGAGGATCAAAAGACTACCGGTTCCTTCTTTTGTATATATTCCTATTAATTTATAATAAATAGCGCGTGCACACATCAAGTCAGCAAACAGGAAGAACTAAAATGGTAAAAGACGCGGCTTTGACAAAATGAAACCAAGACATTTAACTGAGAAGGCAAAGGCCTTGGGCAAAGTTATCCTTGTGTAACAAAAGCTCTTTCATTTTAAGTGGAACCACAGAATTTTTTTAGTTGTTTTAATCCTACCAAATGCTAGAATTAAAAATCCTACCATTTTTTTCTCAATGGTATTTCTAAACAGATTACCTGGGCTGGTTTCTCCTGAAGAAACTGAACTTCTCCATCTTGAAGAAATGTAAGAAATCGAGGGATGATATGTTCCAGGAATGTAGAATATTGAGGAGATGACGTTACATTCTAATTATGAAAAATAAAAGAAATCCCCATTAAGTCTGTGCGCATATTTTCATTTCAAATTTACACACTATTATAATAACCCCAAAAGAATATAAAACATTTTAGCAGAGTCGACAGTAATTTTTAATACTTTTAGATGCTTTGGTGATAATGTAGCTTTAAATAAATTTGGATGACTGTTGCCTCTGAAATCTAACTCAAGAGAACCGAATGCTAAAACTCACTGTTAAAACTAGAAATGCCAACGCTGTGGAAAAAGGTGGACTGGGAGCCGGGTCTGGGCGGGCCCCGCCACACGGAGGATGAGACCTCAGGAAGGCCGTTTGCGCCCAGAGTGAGTTTCTTCATGTGAAAAATGAAGAGCCTAAACCAACTAACTGACACCTTTTCCCAAACCTAAAACTCCAATTTATTAATTAGGTCTAGATGAATTAGATTATAATCAAATCTAGTCCATTATTCATCCCAGCACTAATTATAAAGGAAAATGGGAAACAAAACCACAGTTATGAGTAAAACGGCTACTCGGCAGCTTCTGGATCCCACTTAGAACTGTAACCCTCTGTCCCGCAGCGACCCCATCTGTTAAGGAAGGACAATATTTGCCCGGGCCGGGTGGCTCAATTGATTATCGTCCTGTACACCTAAAGATTGCGGGTTCCATCCCTGGTCAGGGCACATGCAGGAGACAACTAATTAATGTTTCTCTTTGTCTCTGCCTCTCTCTCTCTGTCTCTCTCTCTGAACCCCTTGCTCCCTCCCCTCCCCAACTCACCCCCTCCCTCTCTCTAAAATCAATCAACATATCCTCAGGTGAGGATTACCCAAAAAAATTTTTAAATTAAAAAAAAAAGATAATATGTCCTGCTTTAGGTGATCATGTAAATATTACGAGCTAATATACATAAAGCTTACAACAGTGTCTACAGTGAATGCTCAACAAATGCTCCATTAGTATTTACAGAGCACCTATGTGCTCAATAATACAACATTACATGGCTTTCATTCTTTCTCACTCAGGCCTCACACATCCCTCAGGGAAATATTCTGCCCATTTCACAGATAAAGAAAGAGGCTCAGAGAGGTTAAAAACTTGCTAAATGTCAGAATCAATAAATCTGGAAGTGGACTCGAATTAAGTGTAACAGTCAAGTCCTTTCCTCCTCTTTAAGTCTCACTAGCTGATTTAACAAATATGTATTAGCCACTATCAGGCGCTCAACAGAGATAAAATGATGAAGAAATTATGCCCTAAGAGACGGCAGAGGCAGCAGTGTGCTGGGGAAGGTAGGTATCAAGAAAAAAAAAGAACAATACGGTGAAGGAACATCTAACAATGGAATGTAACTTATGGACAGAACCAAGGGCAGAGCCCACGTTCCTGAAGAAGTGATGTTTATACTAAAACAAGGAAGGCTGGTAGGACTTAACCGTGTGAAAAAGTGGAAAAAGAAGAAGGTGCTAAGAAAAGTATATGCAAAGGCATGAAACTATAAGAAAGCCAGAGTGTAAAAGGTACTAAAAAAACTTCATGAGCCAGACAAGCCAGTGAGACGGAGCATCTGGGCAGTGAAATTTAAGTGTTTGGAGCGCCAGACGCGGATCTAGATTTGGAGTTGTCTATTATATGAGGTAATCTTAGAAGTGTAGTCTTTCAAGGAAGAAACAGAGAAACAAAAGAAAACCAGAAAAGACTGGTGCCACAGAGGCAAAAGCGAAGTACTGCAATTCTCGGAATGTACACCTGAGCAGCCATCTCCCAGGGCCACCAAGGGGACAACCCTAGGGGTTCCACTCACTTAGAACACAGAAGGTGCCCCAGGAGTGTGCAGCACCTCAGCAGCCTCTAGACTGTGAATTCACTGGGGGCAAGAACCATGTTTCTGGACAAGAAAAAGCTAAAGGAGTTCAGCAACACCAAGTCAGTATTTCAAGGAATGATAAAAGGATTCCTTGAAGAAGGAGAAGGGAAAAAAAAAGATCAAAAATATGAATAATAAAATGGCAATAACTACTTGCCTATCAATAATTACTTTAAATGTAAATAGAATTAAATGCTCTAATCAAAATACACAGAGTGGTTGATTGGTTAAGAAAGTGAGACCCATACACATGCTGCCTACAGATCCAAAGACACACAGAAAGTAAAGGGATGGAAAAAGATGTTTCAGAGGTGAGACTTCCAATCAAGATGGAGGCATAGATAAACACGGTTTGCCTCCTCACCACAACCACATCCAAACTACAACTAAAATATAGAACAACCATCACTCAGAACAGTCAGAAATCAAGTTGAATGGAAGTCTGAAACTACAGAATTAAAGAAATCACATCCATCCAGACTTGCAGGAGGGGTGGAGACACAAAATGTCCATGTGTAGTAGATAAAAACTCGGGAGGGATATCTCGGGAGCGAGGAGTCCCAGCCCCACACCAGGCCCCCCAGCCCAGGGTTCCAGTGCCAGGAAGATGAGTCCCCACAACTGCTGGCTGCAAAACCAGCAGAGTTTTTGAGTCGGTGGAAGAAACTGCTAGAATCCCAAGCAGTTTCCCTTAAAGAATCCACACATGGACTTACTCAGATTCACTCATTCTGAGCTCCAGCACTGGTTATAAGACTGCTCAAAGAACTTAGTGAGGACTCGACAGCATAAAAAAGATAGTCAGAAACAAAAGATACAATAATTGAAATAAAGAACAATTTACAGGGAAACAACAGTAGAGTAGATGAAGCCGAGAATCAAATCAATGATCTGGAACATAAGGAAGCAAAAAACAACCAATCAGAACAACAACATAAAAAAAGAATCCAAAAAAAAAAGGATAGTGTAAGTGGCCTCCAGAACAGCTTCGAGCATTCCAACATTTGCATCATAGGGGAGCCAGAAGGAGAAGAGAAAGAGCAAGAAATTCGAAAGCTACTTGAAAAAATAATGAAAGAAAACTTCCCTAATTTGGTGTAGGAAATAGGCAAGTCCCAGAAGCAGAGTCCCAAACAAGATGGATACAGAGAGGCCCCCATCAACACACATTATAATTAAAATGCCAAAGGTGAAAGATCACGGAAGAATCTTGAAAGCAGCAAGAGAAAAGCAGTCAGTTATCTACAAGGGAGCTCCCATAAGACTGTCAGCTGATTTCTCAGCAGAAACTTTGCAGGCTAGAAGGGGCTGGCAAGAAATATTCAAAGTCATGAAAAGCAGGGACCTACAGCCAAGATTGCTCTACCCAGCAAAGCTATCATTTAGAATCGAAGGGCGGATAAAGAGCTTCCTAGACAAGAAAAAACTAAAGGACTTCATCATCACCAAACCATTATTGCATGAAATATTAAAGGAACTTATTTAAGAAAAACAAGATCAAGACTATGAACAATAAAATGGCAATAAATACGTATCTATCGACAAGTGAATCTAACAAACAAACTAAACAAACAAGAAGAACAGCCAGAATCATGGATACCGAGAGCATTTTAATGGTTGCTAGATGGGAGTGAGGTGAGGGGATTAAGACATACAAATAGGTAGTTACAGAATAACCATGGACACATAAAGTACAGTATAGGAAATGGAGTAGCCAAAGAACCCATAAGCATGACCCATGGCCATGAACAATGGTGGGGGTACTACTGCCTGAGGCAGTGGGGAGTGTTAGGTGGAGGGAAGCAAAGGAGGAAATATTGGGACAACTGTAATAGTATAAACAATAAAAAATTATTTTTAAAAAGAAAAAGATATTTCATGGAAATGGAAACAAGAAAAAGCTGGGTAACAATAATTATTATCAAACTAAAATAGACTTTGAAAGAAAGACTATAACAAGAGACGAAGGACAGCATTCCACTTCTGGGTATTTATCTGAAAAAACCCAAAACACTAAATCAAAAAGTTCATTGTAGCATTACTTACAATAGCCAAAATGTGGAAGCAATCTGATAAATGGATAAAGATGTGGTGCACATCCGCAATGGAATATTACTCAACCATAAAAAAGAATAAAATCTTACCATCTGTGACTAAATGATGGACCTAGAAGGCATTGTGCTAAGAGAAATAAGTCAGAAAAAGACAAATACCATACAGTCTCACTTACACAGGGAATCTAAAAACCAAATTAAATCCACAAACAAAACTAACTCATAGATACAGAGAACATGTTAATGGTTGCCAGATGGGAGTGGGGTTGGAGGTCAGGTGAAGCAGGAGACAGGATTAAGGTGTGAACTGCCAGTTGTAACAGCAGTCACAGAGATGTAAAGTACAGCATAGGGCGTGTAGTCAATATCATAGTAACAATGTATAGCGCCAGGTGGGTACTAGAATTCTCAGAGCAATCACTTGATAAGTTATGTAAATGCCTAATCATTATGTCGTGTACCTGAAACTAATATAATACTGTATGTCAACTATCATAAAAAAATAAAAAACTACTTCAAAAAACTGTGCTCGTCACCTTTTATCCCAAAAGCTTCAAACTTTACAAAACACTAATGTTCAAGGATTCAAAAAGGAGAGGGATAAGCCTGACACTGAAACACTGTGACGATTATCAAGGAATCAAGCTCACCTGCACAGGAGCCCATGTCAGCCAGGGATTCCATACCCTTCAAAACATCTGATTGCCAAATTCTCCCATAAAAAAGACTCATTAAACAAACTGTCCACTTATTCTGCCAGTATTTTAACTCAACCCTCTGTTTTTTGATCCATATGAAATTTTCAGTGACTTCTAACTCAACAGTTTCCTTATTTTCTGTCCCGAAAGATGGCCCATATGATATTTACTTAGTCTACAATCTTATCCCTGAGTGTCTAGTGAAATGAATTTCTAAGACTCTTGAAATCATCGGGATTTTTTTTTTCGATTTCACTCACTTCATTTGATTTTTTTTTCTGGGATGGCAGTAATGGCAATTTAAAATTACCTACTGGTGGTCATTCCAGTATTTCTTTGAAGGACTTAGTCATCTGGATTTAAGGTAAGTGTCTATGACAGACAGATTTCAAAAGTCACTGTTTGGAAAAGCCCAAGTGTCCTGCTTTAGTAACTTTTAATTCACCTAATTTAATCATTATGTCTAAGACCAAAGCCAGGAACTAACTTGCTGTCGTTAAATAGGAGAGAAAGAGATCAGACACTATATCTGGAGCCCCAAGCCCACACTCAGAGGCCTGCCCAATGTGCTTGTTCCTGCAGGTTCACATATGGCTCCGTGACTGCAGCCTTTCAAGTGACAGTCAGGACTTGGTTCTCTCCTAGAGGTTCTTCCAATAAAATGCAGAATGCAGCCCTGACCGGGTAGCTCAATCAGTGTGTTGTCCTGATACGCCAAGTTTGCAGGTTCTATCCTCGGTTAGGGGAAATAAAAGAATCAGCCAATAAATGCATAAATAAGTGAAACTCAAAAATCGATGTTTCTCTCCCAAATCAATAAAAAATTTTATTTTGCAGAACACAGGACTATCATTTTTCTACATTCCACCTCTTCTTTCTTATTTTTGGGTTTAACAACTTGTATTAACAGCTTCAGCAAAAGAGAAAGCTCTTTAGCTTAATCTCTAAATATCTCAGGATTTTTTTTTCCATCTCAGTATAAGTCAGCAAGTCTTTGAAAACATCTATTTAAAAAAAAAGAAAAAGAAAAAAGCCCTAGCTGGTGTGGCTCAGTGGACTGAGCACCCGCCTGCAAACCGAAAGGTCACTGGTTCAATTCCCAGTCAGGGCACATACCTGGGTTGCCGGCCACGTCCCCAGTTGGGGCAATGTGAGAGGCAACCAAGCGATGTATCTCTCACACATCGATGTGTCTTTCCCTCTCTTTCTCCCTCCCTTCCCCTCTCTCTAAAAGTAAATAAATATAACCTTTTTTTAAAAATGAAAATACTGTCCATTACTACAGATACTAGGGTATCTGGTTCAACCCCACTAGCATTTATTTAGTGTTTACTAATTCAAATGACCATGCCAGAGGCTAGAAAATATATTATCTATTGTTCTTAATCATATTGGGAAAGGTTTTATAATTCCCACATTAAAACTAAGACGTGGCTGTCTAATATGCCTATGAGACTAAATGGCACCACACTAACTATAAAGCTGGACAAAATATGAGAGAATAGTTTTCAGGTGCTGGACAAGAGGCAGTGCAAGACCATGACCTCCAAGAGAAGGCGGATTCACGAGCTGAGCCTATGATCATGGCTCTCAGCCTCAGTCCGATTTCCCAGCTGGGGCTCAGCAGGCTGGGACCCAAAGAGATCACAGTGGTCCTACAAGCAAACATCGGAGTGACTAGAAATCAGCAGGGCAAAGCCCCAGAGAAAAAGGAACTACAAAATGTGGGGGAGTATGGTCTCCTGTGTATCCTGAGGACCTTGACTGCAGGCCGAGCTACATGTACAGGTATGGTTGCATAAGACTACCTGAAGCTTAACAGAGAGTGGAAGCTTTGGGGCTATGACCAGAGATACCAGAGGTCTAACAAAATTAGAGGATGCTGGGAGTCCAACCTAGCCACAGTGCAAAGACCCTAACACCTCAATAACACCCCAGACATCCAGCTGAAGGAGGACAATTTCCTAGAGTAAAGACTATATTCTAGACTCATTCGAACACATCCTAATTTCAGCCTCTCACCTAACACCTTGGGCTGCCCACAGATCCTCCCTACCACAGCATAAAACCAAGATTAGCCATCAACTGAACTGCCAACTACAATAAAAATATCAATACTCTTCAAAGGGAAATAACAAAATGTACAGTCCCTACAGTTCACAAACAATATCCACTATACAGTCAAAAGCTACTAGACATGCAAAGAAGCAGGACAATGTGACCCACAGTCAATAGAAATCAACTTTTAGTGTCCAAACGTTGAAACAAAATTTAAAGCAGTCATTATAAATATGTTCAAGAAATAAAAGGAAAAAATGGTCTTAATAAATACACAGGGAATCTGCAGAAAAGGGAAATCTATCAAGAACCAAATGGAAATTCTATAACTGAAACTACAACAATGCAAATTTTAAAATGCATTAACATATATAAATTGAATTTTAAAAATAACATCCCAGCAAATTGGAGATGGCAGCGAAATAGTCAATGAACTAGAAAACAGATCACTAGAAATCATCGGCCTGCCAACCAAAGGGTCGCCAGTTCGATTCCCCAGTCAGGGCACATACCTAGGTTGTGGGTCAGGTCCCAGGTACGGGGCGTACCAGAGGCAACCACACATTAATGTTTTTCTCCCTCTCTTTCTCCCTCCCTTCCCCTCTGTCTAAAAATAAAATAAATAAAACCTTTAAAAAAAAAAAAAACTCAAAAGGAAAAAATTGAAAAATGAACCAAGCCTGAGAGATCTAATGGACAATATAACTGTAGTTTGTGAGACCCAGAACAGATAAACTGCTTGATCAAGATCACAGAAGTTATAAGTAATAAAGCCAAAACTGACATCCAGCTCTCATTCCGCAGTCACATACCATTTATTGCCTAAAGAAAAATTCACAGCAAAGTCTGAATGCATCCTGAGAGTGCCGTATTTTGCTGTGTATAGTACCTACTTTTTGCCCAAATTTTTGAGGAAAAAAATAAGGATGTGCATTATACATAGGTAGTACTAATTCTGTATCTATATAAATGATTTTAATTCTTTTATTTATGCTTGTGAGTTAAAAGTGTAACTCTAGAAAGTAGTAACGAGCCCCAGCTGGTGTGGCTCAGTGGACTGAGTGCCAGCCTGATTCCCAGTCAGGGCACATGCCTGGGTTGCCTGCCAGGTCCCCAGGTGGGGGTGTAGGAGAGGACACTGATCAATAACTGATCATTCTCTCTCTCACACAGCTATGTTTCTCTCCCTCTTTCTGCCTCCCTTCCCCTCTCTCTAAAAATAAGTAATTTTTTTTTAAACTTAAAAATGTTAAACCGGAACCAAAGCAACTATTAATAGTATAAAGAAGTTGAACGACACTGTGTACAAATATTCAAGTTTCAATTTTAAAATACAATAAAATACAGTAACAGAAATAAATTTCTGGAGTTACTAGTGAAAAGATTGACAGAGAAGCAACAGAAAAGCTCACGAGAGTATTTACCTCAAAATGAAAAGCATAAAATATAAAGATCATACCTCAAAATTTTCACTAACTTCTTGCATCATTTTTAACTTTGTTTCATCAGCTGTAAAATGACAAAACAAATCATCAGGTAATTGAAATTATGTTAAGGATGTTCCTAAAATTACTGGATTTAATAGGAGAAGCGATCAGATCTTATCAGTTTGACTGTCATGGTCCAACAGAAGGCACCTAACTAGTTCCCTACAACCAATCACACACATTCATACTTCCAGACATATGTGTGCATGCACAGACCAGGACACTTAAACACATACACACACACACGCACACACACGTGCCTCTTTGGGGCTCCAGCCAATAATGCTCATCACTTTGCTTCTCCACAAGGCAGGGAAAGAGGAAATTAGGACAAAAGTTGATGTTGCTATTTATCTCCAAGTGTACATTCTCTGAACTGAGATGCATGAGTCCCATTAATGCATTTCTTAATGACAAAAAGTATCAACTCACGGGTATTGACATCAGTGAGAGCTGCCACAAACTGAAGGTATTTTTTCATCAGAGTGGTTTGGTCAACCACAGTGGCCCCTTGTGTTGCAACAAATGCCATTTTTCTCTTGAGCTAGTTTACTTCTCAAGAGAAAAGTATCAGGTCCATGAGTTCACCCAGCCTATGAAAAGAAATATATAAATTAGTCAATTTATTAAAGGCGCAAGCTCACAATCTCTGCAAGAATCCCACCTAAAGGCCTGCATTTATCTAAACATTTTTGCATTAATCCAGAATACACTATTCCCACAGCTTTTCTTAAAAAATAAAATTTACCTAAATCCATTTTACCTATTAATTTCTAAACATGATTTTTCTAGCCAGAAAAATCTTTCTTTCCTTCTGTATTTCCTTCTTTCACTAGGCCAAGGGTCGACAACATTCTATACATTCTCTATAAAGAGCCAGAGAGTAAACATTTTAGGCTTTGTGGCCATGAAGTCTGTCACAACTACTCAGCCACAGACAACACATAAATGAACAATAGCTATGACCCAATACGACTTGATTTCTAGACACTGAAATTTCAACTTCATATAATTCTCACGTGTCATGAAACATTTTTCTTTTGACTTTTTCCCAACCAGTTAAAACATGTAAAAACCATTCTTAAGTTCATGGGCTGTATAAAAACAGGCAGCAGGTTTCATTTGGTCGGCTGGCTGTGGTCTGGCGAATTCCGCCCTAGGTCACCTGTTCTCAAGCTTCAATGTGCATTACATCACCAGGTGCCGAAGATGGATTCCCAAGCATAACCCAGAGATAGTGGTTCAGTGAGGAGCCCGGGAAGCTGCAAATAGTTTGCAGCTGGAATACAGAAGGCATTCAAAAAATGCACATTGACTAAATGAATAAATGCTCTAAAATAGCATCTCGGCAAAGTCGGAACCAGGCTGCTGACCACACTCTGAGAAATGCCACTTCAGGCTGGAGAATAGAGGGAAACTTAAAGAGCCTATTTTAAAAGCCCTCCGAAGTGGCTGGGAAACCTGCGGAAACGTTTTACCCACTCACCTTGGCTCTACCTAACTTCGGTCTGCCTTGACAGACAGTTCAAAAGCTTTGTCCTACGAGATGCACTGCCTTGCAGCTCACACTTCTGCCCGCAGCGATGGGGACACCCTGACACCACAAAGCCCCTCCTGGCCACTCTCCCAGAACCCGAAAAGCGCAGCTCCGATGCAGAGGGGACACCCACAGCTGCTCCATCCTAGCACAACCCACCACAAGTCCCACTCCTCTGGCTCAAGACAGGGAAAGGCCCTAAAGAGGCCAAAGGCAGGGAGTCTGTCAACCCTGCTGGATGATGACCACACTACTGCTTCCTTTTTCAGGTCACACTCCCTCCTCCAAACGCAGAAGGCCCCACACCCCCATCCCCATTCCGGACACACAAGACTCAGGGTCACGGCCTCTCCCTGCCTAAGCAGTTTCTGGTCGTCCCCAAACTTCTTAACGGCTCTGACCCCCGTTACCACCGGATTCGTCAACTCTTCCATTTCCCGGGACCCCGAGGGGCCTGGCTCAGCTTTCCGGCCCTGAAGGGATGGGAGGGGGAGGGGTGCCTAAGGTGCGGAAACGTCCCATCCCGCCTGTTGGGGAGTAGCTCGAAGAAGACCCCAGGGGCCGAGGGTCCAGGCCTGGCTTCCACGGATCCCCTGCGTTCGGACCCAGGTGGAGAGGCCCGAGCCTGCTCCCGTGCGGGTACATGGCCCCGCCGCCGCCGCCGGATCCTGAGGCGGCGCCGCCGGGCCAGAGGGGGCGCTGTCCTCGCCACCACCTACGCTCTTCACGCTGGGCCAGGCGAGGCAGGTATCTGCGCGGAGGCCGGGAGGGGCCAGGCTGAGCGGGGGGCACCTCGGGGACCAGTGCCCAAATCCCACGCTCTATCTTCCGAGGCTCCAACGGACCCCCGCGTCCCTCCTTTTGTCACCGTCCCCGGACCCCGAGCGCCCGCCTCCTAGGCCGTGCTACGGAAAGCGCCGAAGACCAATACCCGCGCTGCTAATCCCCCGCCTCCCGTGACTCCGGCTCGAACAGACAACGGCGTAGGCTGCGGCTAGGGTTGGGCCCGGCGAAAGACTGAGGGTCCCGGCACAGGTAGGCCCTCCCTCTGCCACTCCACAGAGCCGCCGCGCCGCAGAGATCTCCCCACGCCTGAACCGCGTTGCAACCGTGGTGGCCGCCGCACGCGCTTCCCGGGGCCCTCCCGCCCCTCTCCCACGCTTACCCCGAATTCGGCGGGCGGCCCCCTGCAGCTCCGACCCGCGACCACCGACGAAGCGCAGGCCCCGGCAGGACGGCCGCACGCAGTCCCGCCCCCACTGAAAGCAGCTACCGCCGCCGCGGGAGAAATAGGCCCAGGCGCACCGCCCCCAAATGGGTGCGGCCTGGGCTGGCTGCGGCGGGAGGGGCTGTGCGGCATCGGTGGACCCTTCCGGCCCGTAAAACCTTGTCCGCGTGGGCGGAGTCGGCCGCAGGGATGGAGCCGCGGGCAGTTACCTACCACGGGTATTGCCTTGGGCTTTTTCTGCCCTGTATCTACTCGCGGAAGCCAGGCTCCACGAGGGTGCGAGAGCGACGCTCGGCGGCTGCTTCCCGCGTGGGTACCCGATGCCGGCCGTCTGTGTCGGGAAGAGGCCACCCCTGAAATGAATGTTGCAGGCAAGGCGGGGTTATCTTCCCCGCTGCTTTCCCAGGCTCCCTCTTAGCCCGAGAGGGGGTGGAGGAAAAGAGGGTCTTTGGGTAGTGGAAGGCTGGAGACAAGCCGATAAGCAAGGGGAAACGCTCCTGTTCTGTCTGGAGGTGGCCGACTCGGTCATTTCTTTTGGAGCTGAATCAACCCAAGGCTGGACGCCAAGGGCAGCTTTCTGCCCCCTCTGCCAGATGCCTCGGCCTAGGACAAGGCAATGAGGCGGGGGCCAGTGGGGCAGAACGCCCTCGTGCCCAGGTGTGAAGGCGTAGGCTGGACCGAAAGACCCGGAAAGAGAGTGCGCTAGGACGGAAACCTTTCAGGAAAAGATGCAATACAAGACACGCGAAAACCTAATAGTACCAATAGATAAACGGGTGCTGTAGGAACTGTAAACCTCAGAAACACTGATGGCGGGGAGAATGAAATAGGGAAGGACCTGTGTCCCCACAGGGGGCCGGAAAGAGAAATGGACCAGAGAAGTGGCGGAGGCGGAGACTGGCGAGGGGGGTGAACCTGATTGGAGCGAGAAAATTGGCCTGAGATAGGGTGGAGGTTATTAACGCCGGAAATCCTGCCTCGACTAGCCCCTCCCACCTTAGCCGCCCCTTAGGTCTCCCGCTGCTGTTTTGAGATAACCTGCAGAGGGAAGGCCCAAAGCTGGAAAGGATGTCGGCTCCCGCCACTCACAACCTGCTTTGTCCCTCCCTTAGGCTGACTAGGCACGGCGACCGCCCTCACCCACGGCCTTTGTTGCTTCCACCGGGGGCAGGTGGCGACCCCAGCTCATGATGCGCACCCGTATTGACGCCCAGGGCTGCCGGGTCGCAGAAAACGTGCGAATGACTGCATCCCCTCTGGTGACTACAACCTGAGCCCGCGGCCTGACCTTAAAAGCTCATCGAAGATCATTCCCAGACCCGGGAGCAACCACTGGCCCCACCACCGGGCTTATTCCCTCGTCTCCCCTGACCGGCCTGTGTGTCACTGGGGGAGGAAGTGGCCAATACAGTACCTGATTTTTTTTCTAACCGCCCCCCACCCCGCCCCGGAATCTTAGATTCCCTTCCGTTTGGGTGTTGCATACTTTTATTTCTGCCTCACCTTCTCCACTCCCTACTTAATAAACTCTGGTCCGCTTGTAGTTTGATGAATTCGTTCTCAAATCTCACCCCCAAGGTTTCTGGTCTTTGGCTTTAGCCTGGTCAAAGACCTGAACTTGGGCTGCTACGGAGGATCAAAGTTACGCGGCCAAATCACAACGGCCCTTGGGGCTCTGCCGCAGACTGTGCTAAAGGCTGTGCTCCCAGCACTTAGTGGCCAGACTGCTGAAGTCTAAGCAGGCTGGTCCAATGGGAAGGTCTCTCTGGGACATTGCCAGCCTGCCTTGACGGTGTGGGGGACGGACGGGCTGCCTTCCGGAGCCAAAGGGAAGGGCATCGAGTGAACGCCTAGGCTTAGTTGTTGGAAAGACTTGCCTTCAAACCCCACCTTAACATCTCTCAAGCCTCAGTTTCCTCACCTGTAAGATAAATAAAACCGCACATCTCATAGGATTTTATGTGAAATGATCTATATAGAAACACTAAGCTCTTTTTTTTATTTTTTTAAAAGATTTTATTTATTTTTAGAGAGGAAGGGAAGGAGAGGGAGAGAAACAGCAATGTGGGGTTGCCTCTTGTGCACCCCCCACTGAGGATCCGACCCACAACCCAGGCATGTGCCCTGACCTCGAATTGAACCAGCGACCCTTTGGTTTGCAGGCTGGTGCTCAATCCACTGAGCCACACCAGCCAGGGCTAAGCTCTTTTTAAGAACAGCGAGAAGAGACATTTTAGATACTTCTAGAAGAAACCTTAGGAAGAAGAGGATTTTTGTATTAATAGCTGAGGACAAACTATCAAGACTAAGGAAACGCTGAGTGCCCACCTCACACGCCGCCTGTGATCCTATGTAACGTCATCATGTCCTCACATGTCACCCTAATCAGGCAGGCCCAGCCCCAGAGAATGACCATACAGTGTGTAGCCCAGGGCTTGGCACACAGCAGGATGGCACTCAGCGGTCCACCAATCTCCAAAAGCAGGTTTGGGGGCCAAGGCCAACACAAGCAACCTGAAGATGAGTATGGAGGACAGGCAGGAGGTGGACCGGGAGTTAGCCACTGCAGCTCCTTACCCTCTGGCGGCTGAGCCACAGCTGGCCTCAGGGTGGGGCCATAGAGAGAACCAGTCCAGCAGCCCCCGGCCTATGGGGGGGCAGGGGCTAGTATTGGCAAGGTAGGCCCCTTCAAAGTAGCTCAAGGTTCCCGACAGGTTTCTGCAGGAGGGTTAATGAAATGCCGTGCGGGAAACCAAAACAGAGCAATGGAGGAACGGGGGAGAAGAGATGGGAGGCTGCGCCAAGGAGGGTACGTGAATGAGGCACCTGAAAGGCTGGGTGGCTTTCCTGCCCCTGCTGAGTTGGTTCTCACAGCGGTGGCCCCAGAGCTTACCTCGGAGGGGCAAACACAAGCGAAGTAAAGAGAAGTAAAATAGCTTTGTTTTATTATATACACAGTATATTAAAGCAAACCACCCGCTCTGTAACCAGCAAGTTCTGGCTTTTCCTGCAGCCCCCAGGAGATTATAAATTGAGGCCTTGGGGAGACAGTTCCTTCCCCAGAGAGAAGAGTGAGAAAGAAAAACCTTTGATTACATGGGGCTGGGACAGCCTCCTCTGTAGCCACACACCCCTCCCAGCCTTAAACCCTGGCTCCAACTTCTCCGGTCCAGGAGGAAGCCTCAGCCTGAGGCGGGTGTTAACCAGTCACTCAACCTCCATCTTATTCTTCTGCAAAGAATCAGTGAAGGCTTGCCACTCCGCCGGGTAAAAACGCTTATAGACGTTGATCTTATTCCGAATCTGTTTGGGGGTATCTTGGTAGTAATTCTTCTCATCCCGGGCCATAGCCTAAGAAGGGAGAAGAGCCACTTGAGGGCTGGACAGGCCGAGGTTCAAATTCCACTGTTGCCAGAGGGGGACAAGCCAGTTCCTGTCCCAGAGGTTCAGATTCCTCGCTTCAAAAGCCATAGTGTATGTGGGGACATGGGTGCAGATTCCCACAGGGGCCGGCAGAACAGCTCGTGCTCCATCCATGGCCAACTAAACCCATCTAAGCACAGGTGTCCAATGTAGCCAGATCTTTCCATTCTTAACAAGCCCAAAACAGGGACTTTTATTTGAAACCTCCCACAGTTGAAATGGCAACTAGTTGAAGTTCTTTAAAAATACCATGTAAGCAAAACAACATTATCTATGGGATCATCCACCCAGTCTATCCCTGCTATAAGCAGTATCAGTGGGACCCACTTCCTACAGTCTTTCTTCCCTTTGTTTCCGCTCACTTTCAGGAAATAGGCACTAGGCAAGTAGATCAGATCACGAATGGTCCCGGGTGCCTTCCCAATGGGCCTACGTGGTTCTTCCTGCCAGGCCTGAGCCACTCACCTTATAGTCCTCCCCATGGTTCTCCACCATGTAGCGTACGTAGTCAATGAGGTCCCGAGACAGTGTATTTCCTTTCTTTTCTGGGAGGCTGGCTTCTGCCTCCAGATCTGGGGTAAGAGAAGCCAGGAGACAGGAATGAAGTGTTGCTTCCTACACTATTTGAGCTGTCCAGTCACCACTTCACCCAATCCCAAGGCATAAGAGTTGCTACACCACCGATATGACGGGCTTTGCCTCTCCATCCCCACATACAGTGTTAGAACCTTCTTCAGTCCTGATTCCAGGCTCTGCCTATGACATAAGCACCTATCAGTGAGGCAACTACACCTAAAAGGCAAGTCATCTCTTTGGGGCAAAAGAAAGGCACCAAAATAATAATCTTTACTCAGTGCCAGGGCAGGGTTCCTTCCCAGCTCTAAAACTCAGTGAGAGCCTCTTTTCTTGAAGTGGAAAGGTCTGAATAAATGAGAACCAGAGCTGTGGCAACTTGGGCCTAAGACTGGGCCCAAGTAACTCTCTCCTTCTTGTGAGGGGAGAAAACCAAGCTATGGATCCAACAATGAGTTCACTTTTAAAATAGCTAGACAAAAACTCTGTATTTCTCATATACGAAAAAGAAAAACAGTTCACAGAAACGAGGTGGTCAAATATTATCCAGGGGTTAATTGATAAAATTGCTATAGTTAGAATGATCATTGACTTGGTTGCCAGGGTTGGGGGGGGTGGGGAGGTAGTAGGGGAATGGGGAGGAAATAGGGGTGGTTTAATGGGGATAGTTTCAATTCCAAAGATGAAAAAGTTCTGGAGATCTCCTGTATGATGATGTGAATATACTTAACATAACTGAGCTATAAACCTAAAAATGATTATTAAGTTGGTAAATTTTATGTAATGCTTTTTACCACAATTTTAATTTTTTTTAAAGAATTAAAAGTAAAACTTTTCAAAATTAGCTTTGACTACAATAAGCACATGATTTTGTATATGCAATCCAGTACAGTAATTCTTAAGAGAATCACTGAGACACACTAAAGATAAAAACTCGAGGAATTCTATACTGGATGTCTAGCCACTCAAATCCTTTTATGTTCAGGAGAACTGTTAAAAATCTCAGACAGATAAGAGGAAAGATGTACGGAAAATTCCACAGTATTCCTGTTTTCATGCAGAATTTACTCCCTTCTGTTTCAATGTTCAGTCTCTAAAGCCTTACTATACATGAAACTGATCTGTCATTGGAAAGATTAAATGAGATGGTGGAATCTCTAAAAATCTGTTCATCTTTAAATTCATCAGAAGCTGAAACACACGCCTAAGACTTAATGGTTTATTTTCTATCCCCTTAGGGACCTGGACATTTCTTTTTTCCTTTTTCTTTTCTGCCGGACACCGGAAAGTTTACTTGTTTTGTTGTTGTTGTTGTTTGAATTTAATATTTATTGCATTTTTTTCCCATTACCATTTAGGGGACCTGAACATTTCTGACCTCACTTCACACACTTGAGTTAAATCAGCTGACTGAAAATGTCCCAGCCAGGGACACAGTCCCTAGACTGTGAGCCCGGGGCCAGCTCACTTCTTCCCTCTGAACTTAGGTTCTCCACCTATAAAATGAAGACATCTGAGGACCCTTTTCAGCTCTGACTGTACAGGATGGTGACCTACAAGAATGCGGTCGGCACCTACCATTCAGCACATAGGGTTTCCGCACAAGCTCCTGAGGTCTATTCTCTGCATCCACCTCCATGGCCTTCACCTGCAGAGAACAGAGACTGGGAGACAAAGAAAGGACCCTGGACGCAGAAAAATTCTAGAGGCTCCTGACTTTCCCTACACATCTGCATGACCCATAAGGATCCATACACAAGGTCAGGCAGGAAGAGATGACAAGGACAACCAATGCCCCAGAGGCCTCATGGTTCTCAAGAGATTCCAGCAAGCAATTCTTTCTGTGCCTGTTCACGAAGCTGGCATAATACCCCTTGCCTGCCTCACTGCAAATGAAACAATGCACCTGAAAGTGCTTTATAATTTACAACTGAGGGAGAGACTTCAGATACCTTCTGCATAAGGAGGAGCAACCTGATAGTGCTTGGCTACAGCTTCACATTTGTTCTAGAAACAGTATTGCCATTTCCCTCTGGCACGAAGGGATAAAAAGACACTTGCCTAAAGGCAATGGGACAAGTTCAATCACCAAACCCACTAAGTAGGTTAACTATTTATTTACTTACTTACTTGATTTTAGAGAGCGGGAGAGGGAAAGAGGGAGAAACACTGATTTGTTGTTCCACCAATTTATGCATTCATTGGTTGACTCTTGTATGTGCCTGACCAGGGATCAAACCTGCAACCACGGCGTATGGGGACGTCACTCTAAACAACTGAGTTTTCCGGACAAGACTATTTATTAAGCACTAGTCATATTCTAAGCACCACTGGGGATTCCGTAGTGAACAAAACCCGAAGTCCTTAAACCCAGGCAGATTATGTTCATGGAAAAAGACACAGACAATAAACAGGTAAATAAATACATAATATACCATCAAGTATTTACAAGTACTATGAATTCAAATAAAACTGGGAAGAATTAATTGGATGGAAAAGGGTGCTATTTTTGAAAGGGTTGTCCTGAAAAAGGCTTATTCTGGAGAAACTAGCCCCAGGAAACTTAAGACGGTTAGACAGATGACTGGAGAGGGGTGTAAGGACGAGTTAAGTCAAGAACCCCAACTGTGGGGAGTATTTATTAACAAAGGTAAGGGCAGAAAAAAAAGAAATTCTGGAAAATACCATTAAGATGCCAAGGGACCCAAACAGGTTAATTTCAGAAGAAAAAAAAAAGGATGGAGAAAGAAAGGTGAACTTCAACCAATGTCCCATTTGTGCTGAGGAGGAAGTAAGAGGAAGGTCTAAGAGAGACCCTCAACCAGTCAGTGCGGGCTGGCCGAGCTGGCTGTGTGAGGTCGCAAGCCCAGACAGGGTATGAGAAAGATAGCGGCCAGGACCAAGTCCTTGAAACCCGGGTCAGAACGGCGGAGAAAGCGGGGCGAGGGCCGGGACCCTGACTATGCAGTACCTTTCTCTTACGGACGGGCACCGCCTTGTTGGGGTCCACAGCCAACCCCATCTCGGCCAGGTTCTGCCGCACAGATTTGCCGTGGTCCCAGGCATGTCGGATGTGAGAGCTACGGCCAAAGAAAGGGAGATCGTGGAACTGTCAACTCGCTGGCCAACCCAGCCAGATCCCCTGCCTCCAGAACCCCCGGCTGCCTCACCACGCGATCCGTGGTGCCGCCTTCCGTCGAGCATTCCGGTTAAGACGCTTCCGGTTAACATTGTAACCGAATTTCTGCCTCCGGGTCTTCCCCTTGGCCTTGGGCATCGCGCCGACCACCGCACCGGGAACTCAGACTCCGCGCCTTCACTTCTAGCACCTCGTGGAGCCGATTCCTTCCGCAACACACGCAGCGCTTGCCGGGCATTTTGGGAAATGTAGTCCACCTGCTACCGACACAATACTGATTACTACGACTCCCAGAATGCAATGCGCGGCTCCGCCTGCGTACAAAGCTCAGCCAATTCCTTTTCTCGTCCCCTTTCATGACTTCACAGGAGGCGGAGCTTACGATACCCGTTTTCTCTGGCTGCTTGTTGACCCAGACATGGCGACTCCCGGCCCTGTGACTCAGAAGGCACCCTTTGAACCATCGCAGCCCCCAGTCATTGAGGGCTTTAGCCCCAGTGTCTATAGCAATCAGGAAAGCTTCAAGGAAAAGTTCCTTCGCAAGACTCGCGAGAACCCAATGGTACCCATAGGTAAGCGGGTACTGAAGGAACTGTAAATGGAGAGGACAGTGCTTTCGGGGGAAAGTGAATTAGGGAAGGCCCGGGTAGCCGGGTGGGCCCGGAATGAGAACGGACCAGATGTGTGGCGAAAGGGCCGAGCGGTGAGTGGTGAACCTGATTGGAGCAGGAATGGGATTCCGTGGCTGGGATGGGGCGGACTCTAACTCCCAGAACCCTGCCAGGACCCACCCCTCCTACTTCTTCCCCTGCCACCACCTCCAACGCACGCAGCCCCACGCT
Source organism: Mormoops blainvillei (assembly GCA_004026545.1). Taxonomy (NCBI): domain Eukaryota; kingdom Metazoa; phylum Chordata; class Mammalia; order Chiroptera; family Mormoopidae; genus Mormoops; species Mormoops blainvillei. The sequence continues at coordinate 243,766 of PVJD01001339.1, forward strand.
GCCTGCTCCAGTTTGGAGATCTCTCCCCATGAGAAAGCCCAAAAGGGGGAGGGGCCTCTGGGGCCAGACCTACCATTCCCCACTTGCTTTGTACCCCTCCTCAGGCTGCCTGGGCACGGTGGCCGCCCTCACCTACGGCCTCTACTGCTTCCACCGGGGTCAGAGCCATCGCTCCCAGCTCATGATGCGCACCCGGATCGCCGCCCAGGGCTTCACGGTCGCAGCCATCTTGCTGGGTTTGGCTGCATCCGCTCTTAAATCTCGGCAATGAGCCCGCGGCCTGGCCTTGAAAGCTCCGCGGAGTTCATTCCCAGGCCCAGGAGCAACAACCAGTCCGGCCACCGGACTTACTCCCTCTTCTCCCCTGACAAGCCCCCGTGTCAGTGGAGGAGGAAGTGGCCAATTGAGTACCTGATTTTTTTTCCCCCCCAGGAATCTTACGTTCCCTTCGGTTTGGGTGTTGCATACTACTATTTATGCCGCATCTTCTCTACTCCCTACTTAATAAACTCTAATCCACTTGTAATTTGATCAGTTCATTCTCAGCCTCACCCCCAAGGTTTCTGGTATTTGGCTTTAGGTGTGAACAGAGTAAAGACTGCAGAGGCCATTAGAAATAATATGATCTAGTGATTCCCAAACTTTCCTGCAGCAGGAGCACTCCTTAAAAGTAGAAATTCCCTAGGCTGATACAGTATTTGGGAGGGGGAAGAGCATCTTCCGAACAATTTCCAAACTTTCAGTAGAAAAACCTCCCTGAAGATGAGGCCTGCCATGGCCCTGTCAGAGGCAGGGGTTCGCCCTCCACTGTGCTGCTCCTCCTCACCCCTCCCACCTGCTGAGGGCACCTAAGACTCCACTAATCTAGACCACCCTGTTGTGGTTCTTGCTGCATTTAACGGCAGGAAACTAGGCTCAGAGAATCAGCCTGATGTAGTGGAAGGAGCACAGTTCCAGAGTCTGTCAGTGGTTGTGTACCTAGTGTCTCACAGTTAAGAAAGTAAGGAGGCCGGAGACCTGAGCAAACTCTGGAAGACAGGCAACCTGTGCTTTTGCATCCACGTGCACTGTCAAACAGGTGTTCCTGGTCTGAGGTTGCGGACAGCTCTGAAGTGTTGATTCAGATCTAGGTTCCTTTCACGTGTGACTCTATTAATTTCAACACCAGTTGCAAGCGGCCAGAATGGCAAAGACGTGGTGAAGAAGACATCCACTTCTGGAGTGCCGGGACAGTCTGGGTTTCTAAATGAAGGAGTGTGAGACCAGGGTCAGCTAAATTGCCTGCCCCCTCAATGGTCTCTCGGTGTAAGGCAAAGATTACAAGTATAGAGCAGTACGCCGTGGTGTCCTCTGGCCTCAAATTCAAGAAATGGATGTGGATTGGTGAGGACTGTGGCCCTTCTAAGGGGAGTGGTCACTATTTTTTTTAACCGTAGCCATTGTATCCCTCAAAAAGATACGTTTAAGTCCTAACCCTAGTACTTCAGATTTGACCTTGTTTGGGAATAGCGTCTTTACAGAGGCAATTAAGTTAAAATGAGATTAAGATGGGCCCTAACCCAATATGACTATTTTCCTTATTTAAAACAATGGGAAATAGGAACAAAGACAGACAGACAGAGGACAGGCCATGGGAAGAGGAACTCGGGAAGGCAGCCATGTGTCTACAAGCCAGGTGATGCCGAGGTGGCGAGGAGATGGGAGAGAGCTGAAGCACGCCCTTCCCTGGGGCCTTCAGAGGGACGGTGGCCCTGCTGACACCTCGACTTGGACTTCTGACCTCCGGGAGAGCAAGGCGATCCGTTCTAAACCAAACACTGCTGTACATGGTTACCACAGTTCTGGGAAATTATACAGCTGGCAATTACTCTAGTCTTTTCAGACACTGTCCAGGTCACAGTATTTTGAATGCACCCAGGTTCGCAACCTCTGCTGAAGGGCAAGAAGGTGTGGTCACTGCTCTTTATCCCGAAGCCGTAGACGGGCGCCGCTGAAAGGAGAGCCGTGGGCGCTCCACAGGCAGAGCACCCCGGCTAATCCTGAGGAAGGGGGGCCTGTCAGCCAGGCTCACACGAACCTCCGCTGGGAACCCCTGGTCTTGCCTCTGCCCTCCCACTTCGAGCCCCTGACCCTCTGGGAGCCTCGTGTCTGCACCTATATATGATGGGAACACCAGGATCCCCATCTCGCAGCTGATTCAAGGATCAGAAGAGATCAAGGTGGCAAAAGCATCCTGTGAGAGTGTGAGAGGGTCTTTCCTCCTGGGGGTGGAGGCAGCAGACCTAGACACCCCGGACCCCCACTTCCAGCTGGGAGCTCCTGGGTTGCCGAGGGAGCAGCCTCATCTCCTCTCAAGGCCACGAGGCTGGGGAAGTCCCAAGCACAAACTGAGCCCTGACACCATTTGTGGCTTCCAGAGAAATGAGAATGATAATAAATAAGTGTAAAAAGAGTTAACATCACGCTCTTTAAGCCAAGAAAAAATACATCGGGAGGGACAGTCACAACTGTGGACTGAGAGGTGGAGTGAGGGGCTGGGCCACAGGGCCAGGAGGGAACGAGGGTCAGGGGGCGGGTGTTCCCTCCCTGGCCCCAGAAGATGGGGGGAAAGGGAGTAGCCCTGTGTGGCAGCTGCTGGAGGCTCCCCTCCCCACTGCCCGAAGCAGCAGCTGCTCCTCTGCCCCAGCCCTGCCCAAGCTCTGTGGCCATGCCGGTGGCAGGCGCCTAGCGGGACAGCGGTGTCTGCTTCAGGGACATGAGCACGGAGCGCAGGCGGGAGACGTCTTTGCACTGCTTGCTGCTCTTGGGATTGAAGTCACACAGCTGGGCCACCTTCTCCCACTCTGTGCCTGGGGTGTCCTCCTTGGATTCCTTCACGAAAGCCTCCTCCGATGCCCTGCGGGTGGAGATGGGACAGAGGTCTCAGGGCCTCAGAGCCGCCTGCCTTTCCCCTGGATCAGTGATGCTCTGCCCACGCTGAGCAAGGCTGCTTTGCCCAGCCTGCCATGGGCAACTTTTTCTGGAGGTCTCCTCCCCAACCCTGTGCCCTCTGACCTCAGGCCCCCAGGAACAACCTTGGCATCAGGCGAAGCCTACGTTGGTCCCGCCTCAGGGCCTCTGCACTTGTCCCCTCTTCTGAGAATGCTCTTCCCCTAGACCGGCTGCTTGTCTTTTCTTGTCATTTAGGACCAAGTCAGGCCTTTCCTCCTCAGAGTGGTCTTCCCTTAGCACCCTAGCTAAAAAGTTCCCTCCTGTCCCTCCCGCACCCCTGCCCTAGGCTAAGCACTGTCTGGGCATTGCCTCTCTGTCATGAGTTCCCAACCTGGAGCTTCCGGCACCTAACGGCCCATGGAGGAACTAATGTAGTACCTTGGCTATTTTCAATGTTTCCAAAAACTTGGCAGGGACAGGACATTGAGGAATGACAAATAAACTGAAGTACCTGGTTTGGCATTGCCTGAAGGCCCTGTGAGCCCTGTAAGTGTTCCCCAGGAAAGGGCTGTGGTCAAACACTCATAGAAAACTCAGTTAAAGAGGATCTTCAGAACCTTCCGCGTGCTACTGTGCGTGGTTGGAATAGTGAGGCAGAGAGGGCCCACCGCCTCCCGAGTGTGTGTTGGGAGGCCGAGCACTGCTTAGCCCAGAACAGCCTATCTGTGGAGCCTCAGCATGGGGACTGCTCCATTCATTTAAGTCTTTGCTTTTGGTAGGAATTAAATTAGTATGACAACTGGCGGCTTCTTCGTTAGAAGTTACAGTTGACAGGTATAGAAGCCACTGATGAAGGAACAATGGAAAGACAATATCGTAAATACAGTTTCCTAGCCAAAACTTAAACGCGGGCATTACTGAGAAAAGACAAGGATTCTTAAGTGGGGATGGCTAGGGCTGTGTCTTGGTTGGCCATGGAGGTTCCCTGGAAAGCCCCTTTGTCCTTGGAATCCCCCTCTGGCAGATGGTCCACATGGGCCGTGCCAAGGATGCCCTGGCCCGTTTTCGGTGACCTGGCCACTCCACAGTGATCTTGCTCATGTGCCATGTGCTTGTTGCCACCTGTCAAGTGAGGATCAGAGCCTCCACCTTGGTGATTGGAGTGGCCTGAGAACCTAAGGAGGTGGCAGGTGTGTGCAGGCTCGGGACGAGGGAGGCTGCTGCGCAAAGTCGGATCTCCGGAGGCTGAAGGCGGCTTTCCTAGGAGCTGTCCTGGGTCAAGAGGCTCCCGCTAACCTTGCAGCTCAAAGTGTGGTGGGGGGTCTCGCCACATCCACACCATCGTGGAGCTTGCTAGAAACAGAGTCAAGGCCTCACCTCAGTCCTACTGCATCAGAACCCTCATTTTGACAAGATCCTCTGTTGATTCACAAACACGTGAAAGTCTGGGACATGCTGGTCTGCGCGCTCCCTCTTCAGGACTCCCCTGCGTGCTCCTTGGGCCATTTTCTGGGACACAACAGGAGCACTGACGCCCCACCCCCACTCTCCTGCCTGAAACCTCTCATGGCTCCCTCCTGCCTTGGCCTGTCACAACAGGCATTTTCGCAGCTAGCCCCAAGCTGACCTTCACCCATCCCTATCTTCCCAGCCTGCAGCCGCAGGCCACACAAAGGTGTCTCATCACCTTTGTCCCAGCAGCTTCTTCCACCTAGGATGCCCTTCCCCTCTGTCACCTTCCCCACCCAGTCGTTCCTCCTCGACTACAAGGTCCAGGTGAAGGCCTGCGTCTCTGAGGCCTGCCCTGGCTCCCACAGCAGGAGGTGGCTTCCAGAGTTCCGTGTGTCCTTCCACGCAGCTCTTATTACCACATACTCCCAGCCGTGAGCAGCTCGGAGGCATGGGCCACACGTGCCTGTTCCTGTCTGGCCAGAGACTGGCACTGGGTAATAAGTACCCACGAGGACTGGACAGCCAAGATAGCGGAGGAAAGGTGGGAGCGAAGGGCTTGTAGGCCAGGGTGTCCTTGGCTCTGTGAGAGAAGGGTTAGCCAGACACACAGCATCAGAGGCCTGCCGACAGTGTGCCTGGCACAAGAAACTGCCACTACTTGGCTGACCTCACACGTTCATCACTGCATTTTCCCTTCAGCGTCACAATCCCCAACAGTCCCCTAGGTGTCGCTGTCAACCAGTGGAGGCGCCGTGAGAGGGAACCTCTGCCTTCTCTCATCTAGATTAGTCACAGTACCAACTAGAGCCCAAACCAGGAACACACGTGAGGCCCTGCGGTGGTCGAGGAAGAGGTCATGGCCAGACTCCGGCTGGCGCGCTAAGGAGCAGCAGTGCACTTGGGGGCACAGAAGGGGACAGGGGTGCTCCTAGCTCTCTTCCCTGAATCTCCAGCAACTGGCACTCTGTTTGCTTTGTTCAACAGAAGATCTCTTCACCCCACCTCCCACCCCCAAGAGGCATCTCTTCGGGAAGGAGCCAGGGTGCTTTGCCATCCGCCCCTCCCACTCAGACATGGCCAGTGCATCCTTTTCTCTGCCTGGATTCAGCAAAGGTGCCTCCAGGCAGAAGAGACCTCGATAAGCATTTGCTGCAGGGGCGGAGGTGCTGCACCGCCCTGATTATTCGCCTCCTGCCCTGGTCATTCCCTCCCCCACCCCCAGCCACACTCCGATACCCCATAAGCCGAGACTCAAGAAACTGTGCCTTGCCCTGAATGCTGTGGCTCAGTGGGTTCAGCATTGTCCTGCTAACCCAAAATGTCACAGGTTCGATTCCCAGTCAGGGCACATCCTGGGTTGCAGGCCAGGTCCCGAGCAGGTACAAGAAGCAACTGATCAATGTTTCTCTAGCACATTAATGTTTCTCTTCCTCTCTTTCTCCCTCCCTTCCCCTCTCTCTAAAAGTATAAATAAAATCTTAGAAAAGAAAAGAAACTGCCAGCCACACAGGGACCTTTCCCTCTCCAGCTCCCCCAGCCAGGGGAGCAATGAAGACACACGTACACGTAGCCGATGATGTCAGCATCCGGTTGCTGGTAGAATGCTTTGTCAGCGATCCTTAAGGGAAAGGGGTTAGGTGGCCGGGGAGATGGGGATGGCAAGACAGACAGACAAGCAGAGGGTTAAAGAGAAAGAGAGACAGCGTTAGTACCTCAAGTTCAAGAGATGTTAGGAAGCACAGACCTGGAAGGCTCAGCAACTCTCCACAGCCCAGAGAGGCGAGCAGGGACCCTCCACCCGCCCACCCGAGTGCCTTTGCTAAGACTGAGCCCTGATCATGTTACTCCTCGTGACCTTCCCTGGCTCTCCACCACCCATCTCTGCCCAACACGGGTGCCTGCCCCCTACCGCTCCCTGATTCCCTGCTGCCCAAGACATGGTGTCCTTTCTTTCATATCATTCTGTCCCCTGGGCTAGATTCCCTCGCTCCTGCCCTCTTTTTCCTGATGAACTCCTGGATCATCCTCCAAAGCCCAGGCCCCAGACAGGGAGGTGCTCGCCCCCCAGCGTCCCTGGCCGCTGCAGCCTTCCTGCAGAGGCCCTGCTGTGGCGCTCAGCTGGACCCGTATGTCTCCCTCTGAGCTGTGAAGATACAGGCTGGGTCCTCCTCACCTATCTCCCTGGTACCCAGCCCAGCACCTAGCATGGAGCAGCAGCTTCTTGAACACAAGTGCAGTGGCTTCCCAGAGCTGGCTTCCCTTCCCTGGCAGGCCTGGCGCCTTGAAGGGCACAGCCTCGAAGGCCGGGTTGCTGGGCAGCATCTCAGAATTGCTCTGAGACCATTTCCGCTGCCTCCGCCTGCTCAGCATTCATCCCCCTTCTTCCGCGAAGGGCGCCCTGACGGTCCTCTGCAGGGCCAGGTTGCCGTCACTTCAGTCCCCGTGGTTTGGGTGGGACTGACCCCATGCACATCCCAAGGAATGGGACTATTGCCCAAGCCGGGTCCATCAGGGAGTCCCTCCCCCTGGATAGTCACCAGGCCTGACCCAGGACCCACCGATGAGGGTCAGGCCAGGGACTTACGCTGGAACTATTGAGAGCAAGAGGCTCTCTTATTGTCACTGAGGCTGCCAAGTGAATAGAGCAGAAGCCTGGAGCTGCTGGTGGCCCCCTCTGCCCCATCCCAGGGGGGGTGTGTCCAAGAGTGACGGCCCCACAGAGGAAAGGGGAGCTCAGAGACAGTAGAAGTGGGTGCCAACTGACTTTGTGTTGTCCCATGAGCGCTTCAGGCCTGCCCCTGCCGCTCTGGGTGGAAGCGCCACCAGCAACAAAACCCCGTACCCAGGCTGGGTCGTCACTACCAGGCAGGCCTGCGCTCTGTAACCCGGGCCGTGGCTACGGAGGGCCCAGGCCCAGCGATTGGGCCCCAGCACACTCTGGCTTACATCCCAGGGAACTGGGACCCCTTCTGCTGACTACAGAACTTGCTTCTCTCTGTCGTGGTGAGGACGTGAGGGCACGACCGTGTACCGGCTCTTCAGAACTCAGCGCTCAACCCCACAGACCACCAAAGCAGTACTCCTGGGCATTTCAGCCGGGCTTGCCTTTCTCCATGGTCTTGCCTCCGAAACACCTATCTTGAGATACTCCCCCAATACCATAGCTCCTCTCCTTGTCGCATGGCACCCTCCTATCCCCGTCGTCCTCTCCTGTCCCCAGAGCCCCTTCCCGTCCGCACAGCATCTCTCACCGGTTGTTGATCTTGTTCTTTTCGACTTGTTCGCTCTGGCGCTGGTTCCACTCCTCCAGGTCCTTCTTGGCCTTCTCCCGCCACTCTTGCTCTGTCACCTTGGAGGCAGCATCTGCAGCCCCGACAGGAGAATGAGTGACGCGAAGGGCACGGCTGCCCTGGCCGCTTCTCCCCGCGGCTCCCAGGGGCCACCCTCACACAATCCCCGCATCAAAGCGGGGCGCAGACCCTAGTTTCCCCACTCCTCACCACACCCCAAACAGCCAACCCAGCCTCAGCCCTGCCCTCACCCAGCTCTTGCAGCCTTTTCCTCTGCTCCTCTCTCCACCTGCGGATGCTCTCAGGTTCCTGCGTCAGCCTGTCGGCCTGGGCAATGGCGGCGTAGCCGTCGGCTGGGCCGTTAGCCTCCTAGGACACAAACACACAGCCCTGCAGCCAGGCCATCCGCCCACCCCCCATCTCTGCTGCCCAAGGATCAGGGGACCCCCTCACATCTCAAACAACCTCATACCCACTGTCTCCTTTGCACCTGCAGTGCTCTCTGCCAGCCCCCCTTCTCCCTGTGTGGCCCTGGGCAAGTTACTCAGCCTCTCTGCACTTCGCTTTCCTTGTCATAAAATGGGCTAAATAAGAGTATCCACTCCTTACGGTTGATAGAAGAATGAAATGAGTTTTACAAACGTGAAGAACTTCTAACACTTCATGGCGCACAGTGAGTTCCTTGTGTTCCTATCATTAAAGTCAATGTCTATTACAGTTTTATTTACCTAATAATACATACACAGTCTGAAATGCCCTCACTTTATGTTTGTTTGTCCATTGTCTGTCTCTTCCATCAGAGTGTCACCTTCATGACAACAAGAACTTGTCTGTCCTGTTCCCTGCTTTTTCCTCGGCACCCAGCACAATGCCTGGCACATAGTAGATGCTCCCTAAACATCTGCTCAGTGAACAAGCAGCACCAAGATAGGTAGGGTGGCCACAGCTAGGAATGTGGTGAAGAACGTGGACTCTGCAGTCAGGGTGTCTGGGTTCAAATCCCACCTCTGCTGCTTACTGGCTGTGCATGTAACCAGGGGCAAGGCACTTGGCCTCACCAGGCCTCAGTTTTCTCATCGGAAATGGGAATAATAATAAAACTACCTCTAAGAGCTGTTGTAAGGATTTGGTGCAACAATATTTGCAACACACTGAGAAGACTGAATGGTAGCCAGTATTATTATTATTCATTCCCATTGTATAGGGAAGGAAACGGAGGCCACGAGGGACGGCACGAGGCAGTGGCAGAGCCTCCGACTCCTAGGCCAGGCTCTGCCCACTTCTCCACGCCGCCCGCCAGAGGCAGGGACTCCAAATGTTGGGGTTCAGAGCTCAGCCCAGGAAGGATGTGGCTCCCCTCTCATCCAGCCAAGCCTTTCACAATGCAGCCCCATCTCCCGCCATTCCCACTCTGGCACTCAGCACACCCCACGCATTCCTGTCTGCACACATCCCACCCACTCCTGCTTTCAGCCTGAAATTCTCTCCCCTCCCTTCTCCAGCTGATGAAATCATACTCCATCCAGTAAGATTCCCAGCTCATAAATCACAAGCTCTGGGATAGTTCCCAACCCCAGGCAGATGTCACACCCCTTCCTTCTGCGCTCTGTCACAGCCTTCACCCTCTACTGTGTAAGCCTCCCACTGGAGGCCCAGTTCCCAGTGGGAGGCAGGGCGGGACGTTGTTTGTAGCCTCTAAGCCCCTGCTCCGCCCTTTCGCGGCTTCCGGGCTCCTTTCCTGAGCACTCATCAGAACTGTCAGGAATACGGGGGCAGTGCAGTGTCTTGCCCTCTGGCATGTGCTCTGTCCGCGTGCGCACCATCGTCTTAGACACACAGTCAGTGCGGCCCGCGAGCGCCCAGCCCAAAGGAGGCGCTTTGTAAGTGTCCGCCCACGGCGTGCAGGCAGCCAGGGCGAAGGAGCGCACACCAGTCTCCGGCTATCTGGGGACAGGGGAGGGAAGGCCCAGGGTGGGGTGGCATAGCCTGGAACCTCGGGGGCAGGCCCACCCTTGGGTGCGGCACTTTGGGTGGAGTCCTTATCCCGCTTTCCCGCACAGCACTGCGCTTGAGTTTAGAGAGTCTTGTGACACCCCCAGGGACCTTTCCAGGGCCCGGATCTGGAGAACGCAAGCGGATCTCCGCCGTCCTCGGTGAGCCCCACCCTGTCTACTTCAGGCCGCGGCCCTGCCCTGAGGCCAAGCTGCCAAGACCCCCGCCTAACCCTACACGAGTCCCATCTGCAGACTGCAGTTTCTCTTGGACGTGTTAGCCAAGTGAAAAGACAGATTTGTTTAGTATTCACTGCCTGTCTCCTCCCTCCGAGCAGGTGAGCTCCCTGAGGACAGACTGCCTGTCTGCCTGTAGCAGCTAGAATGGGAGGGCCTGCCTGTAGGAGGAGTTCAAGAACACTTACTGAATGAATGAACACGCTCAGGCTTAGGGACAGGGATGAACAAGACAGCCCATCAGCCAGGAGCTGTCCCTCACAAGTAAGGACCATGGCTGGGGCACACGCTGCGACACGCTGTGACACGCAGGGAACTGGGACCCCTTCTGCTGACTACAGAACTTGCTTCTCTCTGTCGTGGTGAGGACGTGAGAGCACAACACTGTACCGGCTCCCAGTGGGAGGCAGGGGGGACATTGTTCGTAGCCTCTAAGCCCCTGCTCAAGGAGGTGCAGGAAGGGCATGACCATTCTAGCCTGAGGGCAGAGGAGGACAGGGAGAAATGGGGGAAGGGCATTTCAGGCCAAGAGCAGCATAAGGACCACATGGGGTCGGTGCCTGTGGGACGCTCTGAGCCCAGAGATGCCACCAGGCGTGGAGGAGATGGGGTGGGTGTGGGGCTGGAAGGGTCCTCTGTGCAAGGCAAGGGTCTCGCCCACCGTCTCACAAAGCTTGCCCTAGAATGAACACTCCCAGGGCGCAGAGCTTTAAAACTGGCAGAGAACTTGCAATCAAACGGTCCTCTTTGATCTTCACCACTGCATAACCTTTGTTTTACAGGGAGGGACAGTCTAGCACCAAAGTCCCAAGGCCACCCAGCCAGGGAGCAGCAGAGCTGGGACTCACACTGAATTCCTAGGTGTGGACATAGTGGCCACAGAGTAGTTAAGAGGGACCAAAGTCATTTCTATTTCACATGATTTGTGCGCCTACTTTTTGTCTCCCAGATAAATCTATCTTCCCAGGACTGGGCCTGTGCCCCTCAGCCCCGGGCCCCCTCCGCCTACTCTCTCACACACGCTCCTCCTGGGCTCACTCAGTGGCTAAGTCAGGAACTGACAGGAAGCTCCCTGGGCTGCAGAGCGCTTTTCCCCACAGACCTGAGAGACCTGGCTTGAACAATGACTAGTCCAAGGTCATCTGGCTGAGAAAAGCCAGAATGAAGCCCAGGCTGTCCGACTCCAACCAGATTCTTCCCCTGCAGCCTGGCCCCCGTCTGAGTCGGGGAGCAGCCTTGAGGAGCTTTTGGGCCCCGGGTACTTCCCTCAGCCCCCGGAACAGCCGCACGTGCAGGGACACTGCTCAGTGTGTGCCAAGCACACTGTGCCCTGAGGGAGCTGCACCCCAGGCCTCAGGCCCTGACCAAGCGGGCTGGCCCGCCCCACCACCTCTCATGGTGGCGCAGCCCCCAGCACGCTCTGGCTGGCAGCAGGGCCAGCCCCACAGTCCTGCAGCCTCTGGAATCTGCAGGTCGCCCCCCAGCACTCCCTCTCTCTCTCTGCAGCGGGCCCCTGGCTCTGCACATGCCCTGGACAGAGCCTTACCCTCTGCGCCTTGGTACATGCTATGCTTTCCCTCAGCCGGGACCACCCACATCCCCTTGGGCAGCCTTGACATCACTTTCCGCACCACCCCGCCCCGGGGCCCTCCCCGATTTCAGTGCAGCGCCTGGTGCCTGAGCCCAGTTCAAGTCCCAGCTGTGTCTCCAGAGCGAGCTTTAACTCCTGATGGGTCCCCCTTCTCAACTGTAAAGTGGGGACAATGACAGAATGTGCATCGTAGGGGCTTGCGAAGATGAAATGGGTTAAGTCACATAAAACTCTTGGGTGGCGTCTGCCACACGGTAAGAACCAGAGTCGGCTCTTAAGACTCCACAGGCTCCAAGCCCTCGCCGTCCCGCTCAACCCTCACTTCTTCCCACAAGCCAGCTCTTTGAGGACACACACGCACCGGGTGCGCCTCTGTCTACATCCACTGCCCCAGTACAGTGCGTGGCACTCAGGGACCATGAGCCGACTCGATGAAGGAGCGAGTGGCCGCCAGCAGAGCAAAGTGGGGGGTGCGGGAGCAGCCTGGGACGCAGCGTCAGAGGGACTGGGCTTCAAGTCCCTTCCTGCCGCTCGCTGGGTGTGCGACTTCTGGGAGTCCCTTTCCTGGGCTTCTTGTGCTTCACCACCTGTCAAATGGGAGGAGCAACATCCCACCCAGGACGCAAAGTGGGGGCCGTGTGCAACCAATGCCACCCACGTGCAGGATGTGCGCGTGAGAGAGCCGGCAGGCCGGCTGGCTCGCCGCGGCCGCACGGCAGCCCCACTGTGCCGCGCCAGGCTGCTCGGGAGGAGCACAGTGGCGTCGCTGGCGGGCTGAGGTTGCTGGCTGCTCTGCTTTGGCAGCTATCTGGCCCCGCCTCTGCCAGTGAGTAGCGGAGGCGGGCGGAGGGGAAAGGGAGGACAGCAGGGCTGCTCTTTAATCACTGAACGTCCCAGTGAGGAAAGCAGGTCCGCTGCCAGGAGGGCTGGCAGCCTGGGGGGACCCACCGGTGGCGGTGGCTGCGGGAATGCTCTGAGTCCCTCCCAAGCTGGAGAGGGAAGGGGCTGGGAATGGCCGGACCAGAAGGCACTCCTCTCCTGTGGGCCCCCTCTGCTGGACTCCACGTGAGCATGTCCGCGGGCCATGCTGTGACTCCAGAGACGGCCAGGAAGATGAGATATGTTGGTCTTTGGGATCGAGCAGCTAAAGCTAAGCTAAACTGAGCTGCCAATTCCTCTAAGTAGCTCGAAGGAGGCTGATGGGCAGCGTGAGGGGAAAGAGAGAGTTTGTGCAGGACAAGGGAGTTCTGCAGGGGCCTCCTACTGCAGCCCCTGGCAGTGCCAGGTGGGACTGGAATAGGTGTGAACAGACTTATCCTTAGGCCTTGCTGGGAATCAGATTCCTAGCTGGACCCCTTCGTGGCCCACAGGCTGCCGCCAAAAACAACAACAACAACAGAAGTAGCAAGAAAGCTCCCCCAGGAACCCTTGAAAGCATTGGGTACACGAGGCTCCACCTCCCCTGCCACACAAGCCAGACCCTGCTCTGTGCGCAATCTGGGGCCTTCCACCGGCGACCCAGCTGCATGGTCCACCTACAAGAATGTGGTGCTACAAGAAAGGGCACCAGGTCACGGCCAGGAGGTTTGGGTGGACCTGGCTTCTGAGTGACAGGCCTCATCTGTGACCCTTCTTGCCTGGAAGGTTTCAAGGTGGCACAGATGTGGAACAGTTTACAAAGAAACATACTTGGGGTTACTGGGACCAGCGAGAGTGAGCGGTCCCACTGAGGCTGGGGAGGAGGCCCAGGCTTCCTCAGATGTCCCGGACACAAAGCAAGGCTGGAGGGTACGGAGGGAGAAGGTTGGGAGCCTCATCTACAGAGAGGAAAAATTACACTCCTCACAGTGTCTGAGCTTCTTCTGCGGCTCCAAGCGTATCTCCAGCTCCCGGCCCCTTTGGGACGCAGCCGTCGGGGCCAAGCGGAGGCCTTTGGGCTACGCCCGGGGCAGGGGCAGCCTGGGTCCCAAGGACCTGCCAAGCTGAACAGGAGGCCCGCTGGTTATTCGGGGCTCTCGGGCCCACACAGACTCGGAGTCCTAACGCCCCGGAGACTGACTTTTCTAGCTCGCAGATAGTTGAGTAATTTTCCAGAAACAGGTCTTGGCCAGTTTCCTTGTGTAAGGTACCAGCCCTTCCCTCTTACATAAGAAAGTATTGTTTATTCTCCCTGAGGATCCAGGAGGTCAGCTCCTCAGCGGGGCAACAGGGCTGGCAGCAGAGGGACAGGGTGGGGATCGGCGGGTCCCCAAGCTGCGGCCAAGCAGCTTGGGGTCTTTGACCCAGTCCAGTGGGAATCAAGGCTCATCTGCTGAAGGCTTTGCCCCACCCAGGCGTCTGCGGTGAATGAGGGGAGGTAAAGGGGAAGGGCGTGGGGGTGGTGAGGGCTGTTGCATCTGCGGGGTCCTGGGGATACCATCTGTGGGCCAAGTTCTCTAAGTCTAAATACTTTTTTTTAAAAGAGTATTTATTCATTTATTTTTAGGGAGAAGGGAAGAGGGGGAGAAAGAGGGAGAAAAACATCGATGTGTGAGAGATACATCGCTACGTTGCCTCTCAGGCGCCCCCAACTGGGGGCCCGGCCCACAACCCAGGCACGTGTCCTGACTGGGAATCAAACCGGCGACCTTTCGGTTCATAGGCCAGCACTCAATCCACTGAGCCACACCAGCCAGCGCTAAATAGTTTTTTTAAATTAAAGTAGAGTGGACATACAATATTACATGAGTTTCAAGCGTACAGGATCATTATTCGTCATCCTAAGTACTTTTAAGCCAATTTACATATATGTGAGGGGAGGAGGGCCAGGTGGGCACAGGGAGAGGCAGTCTTTAACTAGAAATGTCCTTACTAGGAGTTTTGGTGTATGTGTGCAGGTGTTTGGTACAGGACCGCCGTAAGGACTTTTAAACAATAAAAGTGAAAGCACTTCTCTTATCCCTCTGCATTCCTCACCTCAGGGCTAACCACTGTGAACGGTTGGTACACATCCTTTCAGATATTTTGTAGAAACATATTTCTAAAAAAAAAAAAAAAGCAGGACCTTACGGTGCATATCATCCCACAAACTGCTTCTCCAACTGCTGTATCTTTTCATGTCAACACAGAAAGTGTCGAGTGCTCTCTTTAACAATAGTATAAGGGTTTCCAACTTACCCACCCAGGCCCCAGGCTGGACACTTACGATTATTCCCATTTGTTTGCTATGATACATCATCCTGAAAATAATCTGGGTGTCCTTGTCCAGTTATTTCCTTAGGGAAAGTTCTAAGTAGTGGAATCTCTGGGTCAAAGGCCTGCCCTGTTAGAGATGGCCACTCAGTTCAGCCTGGGAGGGCCCACGTGTGCAGGGCCCCGTGTTTCCTTCAGTCCATGCCACTGTGGGCCACTTCATCCCTCCCTCTGGAAGCAGGACATCCCCTTGGGCAGACTGAGGCCACACCCCATCAAACCCTATCTCTAGTGGTCTTTATTCCTCACCCCCTTGTCCTACATGATGAGAAAACATGTCAAAACCTTTGTGTTCCCATCTCAATGCATCAGACTAGAGTGGGCAGAAGACCGGAAGCCATAACCCTACTGACGATGGGGTCAGAGGTTGCTGAGATCCAGGCTAGCGGTCCCGACCGGTGCTCAGGCAGGGTCTTGCTTACCTGAAACATATCTCCATTGATCGTGGTCCCCATGTCCTCAGAACCAGCTGGAGGGGAACAAGGAGACAGTGTTACTCATCGCTCAGCTTGTAGCAGGCACGGAATGGTCCCACATTAGTGGCCGGGCCAACCCCATATATGCCCATCGTGTATTGACTGACCCCCCCAACGCAGACGTAATGGACACTCGGGCTCAGTCCTTTGACTGTTCACCACGGCTTCTCACAGCCTTTAACACACATTTGATTTTCACCACAGCCTTGTGATGAAGTTGTTACCAATCCATTTCGTAGATTCTCAGACTGAGGCTCTGAGAGGCTAGGTGATTGCCCGTAGCCATTCAGTCAGTAACAGCTCCTCTCCTACCTGGAGTTGATTCACCCTCTGCTGAGCAGGCAGAGGCCCCGTAGGCCCAGGGTGGGGCCGGCAAGGGATCAGGAAGAGGGACCTTCAGGTGCCTGCCCGTCCCTGCTGCGCCTGGAGCAACTGGTCCACCTGGGAGAGCAGGAGCCGCAGCCCCCACCAGGCAGCATCTGCCCTAGTTTTCCTCTTTCTGCCTCTCGTGGAAGGACTTCATTTTGCCCTCAACTATGACTCCTCCTGCTCCCTTTCCTTGACATCTGATTAGTCACAGATTCCTGTGGCTTCTGTGGCAACAGTGACCCTCGGAGTTGCCCTCCGCCCTCTGCGCCCTGCCTGACCCTAGCCGTGGCTGTCACCCTGCTAGCGGCAAACACCTGGAGGGCGCACCTGTGTCCTTTCTCCTCACCACTGTCTTTCCCAGAGCCCTGCAGGGTACCTGAGACATAGTAGGAGTCAGAAACGATTTGAATAAAGAAATGAATAAATGCATTGAAGAAAGAAAGCGTGAATGACTGGCTTTTGTTCACTCACAGGTCTCCCTGACTCCAGCTTCACCCTGAGCCAACCCTCTTTCAGACCAATGGCGGGGCTCAAACTTGCCCCCTGCCCTGCTTCAGCCCCGGCTCTCGCCCATACCGTGTGCCCGTAAAGCGTACGCTTACCTATGTCACTCCTCTGATTTTAAATATAATAAAAACGAAACAAAAAGAAATCCACGTCCCGCGGAGCCCAGTGGTCCATCGGGCCTGTCCCTGCCTCCGGGACTCAGCAGTTGCTACTCCCTCCGCCTGGAAGGCCTCCCCCGCCCCATCTCCTGTGGGCCGCTCCCTCACTCCCTTCAGCCTCTGGTCGCCTCGTTCCTGGCCTTCCCTGGCCCGCCCCCCCCCCCCCGCATCCCCACACACACACTCACCCCTCGGGCACCACACCTCCCCGGCAGTGTTTTCTCTACAGAGCTTCATATGTTTAATTGTGTGTGTGTTTACTGTCTGTCTTCCCTACTCAAGTGGACCCTCCATGAGGGCAGGGGCCTTGTTTTGTCCACTGCTGAGGCCCAGCACCTAGTGCCTAGCACGTAACAGGGACTTAATAAATATCTGTTAAATGGGTAGAGCAACCCTCAGACCGCAGCACATGAGGATCTTTCCCATCTGTCCCCACCCGTTTCCCCTGCCTCACTGCCCACCAGTCGCTCCCACAAACCCTATTCGGTTTTCTCCTTCCCCAAACACGCCATCCTGTACCACGTGCCTTTCTTCCCGCTTCCCTCTCTAAAGAATGCTCTTAGATCCAGTTATGCTCCAAGACGCAGTTCATGAGTCACCTCCTCTGAGAAGCCCTCCACTCCTGTTCCCATTTCCCTCGGCACTGATGGAAGGTCTCACCTCTGGGGTGTACCGGAATACGTTGCAGCACCCCCCACCCTCTTTGCAATCACTTGTGACCTCCCAGGGGTCACGCACTCCTTTATCGGGCTCTGTATCCTGCTCAGTTCCCACGGGCTCCTGCACAGAATGGGCGAACAGTAAGTGCTGGCTAAATGGAAATGGAATTGCTCTTTGGGGGCCCACCGTTATCCGCAAGGCCTGCCTGGGGCCTCTCAGAAGCTGCCGTGCCTCCTAGTAAAAAGCCACAGGAGGCCACACGAGATGACCACAGATGGACAAGTATCCCTTTACCAGCCAGACAGAGCTGTGAGCAGCAGCAACTGCTGTTTTCGGCCTGGGGACTGAAGGGAAGGACACTTAATCCATGGAAATAATCCCCAGTCGATATAAATTATAATCAACTCTGTTTTCAGAGTCGAGCAGCGATTGAGTCCGACCAACGATGTCAGCGGCCATCCCTCCACATCCAGACAGGGCTCCTCCTGCCTGAGCGGCAGCATCTTCACCCAGGGCCCCTCCTCCCCCAGGGCCTTACGTTACCAGGGTCCACTCAGCACGATGGCAGTCTGTGCACTTGGCCCCTCTGGAGCGGAACTTGCACCACCCCTCTCCACTCTGACCAGTGCCAGGCTCGGGGCCCTCGTCCACAGGCCCGGGGCCCGCCCTGGCCTCCGGAAAGTATCTCAGCACCAGTCTCCCAGTCCCGTGAGCGTTCCTCTGGAGATGAAGTTCCAGCCCCTTCGGGAACCCACACACACCCACATACAGAATTGCCAGTATCTGTTCCCACAGTGCTTTCTGATTCGTCTGTTGCACATTTATAATCACGTGTCCCTAGTCAGAGGCCGGCAGAACAGGAGCATAGCAGACACAAGTCCCTGTGGGTGTTGTTCCACTCAGATCCCTGACCCCCTTTGGGACTGGGGCAGACAGGGTCCAGAACATTCCTGGAGCTTACTGAGGCCCACTAGGGGGAACAGGCTTGCCAGGAACTGACTAGGCAAGTCAGGGGCAGAGCGGGGCGTGGTCACGCTCAGCAATCTGGGTGTGAAAAAGTAACCCTTCTGGGCCCTGCCCAAGGTGATGAATGGAAACAAAGTGTCCCTTGCTCAGGCTGGCCACAGATCCAGCCCCAGAGGAGAGACAATGTGGCTCGCGCTCCGGCCTACATCTGACACCTCTTTCTCCAGAGGCACTGGGGACCCAGCGTTAGGGCACTCAGCACAGGGGTGTCATCTAAGAGGTGACGCTCAGAGGTGCTGACTGGCAGCGGTGGCGGGGGCCAGCATCCGCCCAGCTCCCAGCAGGCCAAAGTATCTGTTCCTCATCCATCTTGGCTCCTGGCACTCAACGCTAGTCAGGGGACATTACTTGCTCAGCACCCTCTAGGCCTAGAAGAGCAGATGAAGTCTATCCCGCCTGGCCACCCACTAAGCCACCAACCCACAATACCTCCCGGACCCCGGTGCCTCACTCCGGGGGCAGCTGACCATTTGCAGCTTCGGTGGGCGTGAGTCCAGGAGACCATCGGAGGGCCATTTCCCTGCTTCTCTCTCTGCCACCTCAGGCATGCTGCCAACCCATGCCCCACCCCTGCCGGTGCGGGAACCGCCTACCCCGGCTGTCAGCCCCTGAAGCCCCACTGCCCCGGGAGAGGCCAGGGCCTGCCCAGTTCCCAGAGGCCTCTGGCTGCCCTGCGCCTGACTCTACCTGCTTCTCCCGCGGGGGGTTCCGGCTTGGGCTCTTGTCAGCGGGGAATCTCTCAGGCCAGGCCAGACTGAGGAAGCTGGTGGTCTCGAGGAGGAGGTGTGGACAAATGAATACTGGTGTGTGAATGTAGACGGGCATTTCCTGGGAATTTCCTGGGGAGCGTGAGGGTCCCGGCTGAGCTGCTGCTTCAGAAGACTGCCATGGCCGCGTGGGTAACAAAAGACTCACTCCCCTCCTCACTCTGACATCCCCTCCCCTCCCCGGGTGACCGCTGAAGCATCTGAAAGTGAATGGAGCCCAGACTTAGGAGGCCTGGGACTGGATCAAGACCCAGATCTGTCACTCACCGCTGTGTGACTTTGGGCAAGATAGTCAAGCCCTCTGGGCCTCCGGTTTCTTAGATGTTACAAAAGGCCTGTTTCATTTCTCATAGCAAGGGGGGCTACAGGGATGCTTCAAGCTCCTCAAGCCACAGGAACTGTCTTAGTCACGTCTGTATTCCCAGTGGACCTGGCACACAGTAGGTGCTCAGTAAATGTGGAATGAATACAAACATGACTTATAAGGAGCCTTACTTGTAAATTTTTTTTCAAACTATGGAAGCTACCACTTATTCCAACAGGCCCATGCACCCCACCAAAACGACTTTAAGAGGAAGCCACCGCTGTTTTGGATGCACCATGAAGGCAATACCTACTTTTTTACTAAACATTTTAAGAAATTATTCTTTTGCCCCTGCCAGAACCACAGCAGGTATTTCGGTAAGCATACTGTTCTAACACCCAGGCCCCTGACCCTGAGCCTGAAGCTAACCACCGCAGCCCTGGGTCATCCCTAGAAAACTCCGGAGAGACAGACCCCATCTGACAGAAGCTCTTTGTGCCCTGGTGCTTCTAACTCAGAGTCAGGCATGTGGAAGACGGTATAGTCAGGTAAAGAGATCTTAGAGTCTCACGGGAACAGGTTTAGATTATTGCTCTGCCACTTGCTAGTTGTTTTCGTGCTGTACTTTTTGAGCCTCGATTTTGCCATCTCTGAAATGGGATTAACGGCGTGTATAAAATGGTTACATGTAAGTGAAGTGCCTAGCCCCATGACTGCAGGATGGCAGGTGGTCCCAAGCGAAAGTTTGTGAGTTCTTGGAGCACCCAGTGTCCCCTGCTTTCCCAGCTGTAGGAGAAAGCTAAGTCTGAGGGGCAGAAAGGTCTGCTGTAGTGCCCACACTTTCAGGGCTTAGCCAGGAGCCCAAGACAGCCAGGCCACCCGGCAGCCAGACGACACTGTCGGGGCTGGGCTGCGTTGGATTCCAGAGCCGGGCGGTGGTGGAGCTGGCCTGGGGATGAAATGTCATGATGAATTCTTGCTCTGGGAGTAGCAGATCCACAGGGCAGGGACTCAGACGGGAATCTCCAAGATTCCTCCCCATTTCCCAGGTCCTCCTCAAGTACACACACACACAAGCCCGAGGCCTGCTCCTGGCTTGTAGATAGCAGGCCCTTCGCACTCTACCGCAGGGCTGGAGGCCCAGTCTGCAGGGGCCCTGCACCCCGTGCCAGCCCCAGGCCCCCCAGTGCCCAGGCCACCGTGCTGACTCACCCCCAATCGCAGGTCCTGGCTGCGCGAGGGCAGGTGCCCCGAAGCCCTCGTCATTCTCTATGCCTGCGATCTCACTCTCCTGCTGGGCCAGAAAAGCAGCCGCCGGGTCCTCCTCGGCCGCCTCGGGGGCCCCGCTGTCCGATGAAGAGAAGAAGCCAAAGTCATCAGCCATTTTCCTCGCGTCGCTGCTGGGGCGTCCGCCTGGCGCTCGGCTCTGCGCGGCGCGTGCCCGGCGCTGCGCCCGGCGGCCGCGACGCTGTCACCCGAGAGCCCAGAGAGCCGACCTCGGCAGGGACGGGCTCGGTGCAGCGGACCCTCACTTCCTCTCCGCCACCCGCCCGGCTCGCCTGTCACCGCGGTGCGGGCGGGAGGAGCCGGGACAGGAATGCGGTGATGTCACCGGACGAGGGGGGCTGGGGGGCCCGCAGGACGGCCGGAGATCGCCTCCCGGTGGCCACATGAGGGCAGCGCAGCCCGAGGGCCCCGGAGGCCGGGGCAGCCTCTCCACCCTGCCACCTGGGCTCGCTTCCAGGACAGCAGGACATCGCACGGCTCCGGCCGGCTCTAGAGGCGAAACGGACTGAACAAAGTGATCATAGCGACAGGGCCACTGCTGGTGGGCAGCCCGGACCTCAGGAGCACGTAGGGGGTTGTTGCTGTGCAGACCTTGCTCCAGATCTATTCTGCAAAGTTTCTCCACCTAAACTGGGCAGATATTATGAATTCCATTATTATGAGTTTTTCCTCCTCTGTAACAGGAGGAAAATGAGGCTCGGAGAGGTGACACTAAGTGCCATGGCCCCATTGCATCTTTCCTGCAAGGACAGGCCACTCCGCTTCAGTGCATTCTTTACACATTTTCTCTTCAATTGAGGAGGCTTCAGTTCAGGCTGCCAGCGTGTATGATCTGACTGGATCACAACTTAGAGGCTGGGGCCCCTAAGTGCCTGTAAGTATGAACCAGCCTGAGAGAGGCAGACAGTTTATCTAGGCAGCGGGCCACTCCTCCACCCAGTCCCCCTCAGTAAACAGTGTCCTACTGCCCCCTCCTTGCCAGCGCCTGTGCCAAGCACCAGGGCAACAAACAGTAAAACCCAGCCTTGTCCACCCGGCAGTTACAACCTATTAAGCCAACAGATGGCCGATGGCCAGTATTGGCTCCCGTGCAAGGTGCTCTGGCATTAAAACGTGGGTACTGGGAGACATGGAGAACCACCCCGGGGTTTGTGCTTTGGGATTTCCTCTTTCTGATTTGAGACTTGAAGGTCAACGAAGAACTGGAATAGAGAAAGGAAAGATATGCTCGAACTGTCTGCGGAGATTCCCGTAGTGGATGTGGAGTTGGGATGTAGGGGCATCTCATGTTTGCTCAGTAATACTTTGATGTAGGTTTCACTCTTATGATGAGAATATTATTTTTTAAAAAGATGTTATTTATTTATTTGTAGGTAGAGGAGATGGGAAGGAGAAAGAGAGGGAGAGAAACAGCAATGTGTGGTTGCCTCTCTTGTGCCCCCTACTGGGGATCTGGCCCGCAACCCAGGCATGTGCCCTGACTGGGAATCAAACCTGCAACCCTTTGGTTCACAGGCCAGTGCTCCATCCACTGAGCCACACCAGCCAGGGTGAGAATATTATTAACAGTATAAACAGGAAAGAAAGAAATTTAAGGCTCTGCCAACCTGTTCCAAGCACAGCACTCCACCATCAGCTCACATCTCTTCCTAGTTCCCCAACCATAGGCTGGGGTGCTGAAAAGACATGGAAAGTTTGCTAGATTAACAGATCAGCCATGAATATCAACTCCAGATTTTTGGAGAGGACTGGTGAACACGTTATGTGCCCATCGTGACCTCCACGGGGTGTTCTGATTTGATTCCTGAAAATGTCAGTCAGTACCTTTGGCAACAGTACCTGGTATATACCCGGCAAATCCACGGCATTCTCTCCTCCTAACAACGGTCTCCTTCCTCCTGCTCCTCCCTAATCTAGCCATCAGAAGGATTTAACTCCATGCTTAATTTATACAAGTAACTGATCCAGGTTATTCTGCAGCCATGATCGCTTTTGTATATTACTCTTACTCTTACTCTTAAGCATTAATGTTAAAAATTATTATTAAAGTTATATTTTTAATAAACTTTATTTTTTAGAGCAATTTAGGTTTATGGAAAAATTGAGGTTATTGAAGTTATACTTTGAACCATGCAGTACTTGTTTTTAATTCAATGTAGTCCCATTTGCTTATTTTTTCTTCTGTTTCTCTTGCCCAGAGACATGTCCAAAATAATATCACTAAAGATGATGTCAAAGAGTTTACTGTCTATGTTTTCTTCTAGGAGTTTTATGGTTTGGGGTCTTATATTTAGGTCTTTAAGCCATTTTGACTTTATTCTTGTATACGGTATAAGAAAATGATCCAGTTTTATTCTTCTGCATGTACCTGTTCAGTTTTCCCAATACCGTTTACTGAAGAGGCTGCCTTTGCCACATTGTATATTCTTTCCTTTTTTATCATAGATTAATTGACTATACATGTGTGGGTTTATTTCTGGACTCTCTATTTTGTTACATTGCCTGTTTTTTAAAAAGATTTTATTTATTAATTTTTAGACAGAGGGGAAGGGAAGGAGGAAGAGAGGGAGAGAAACATCAATGTTTGGTTGCCTCTCACACCGCCCCCCCAACAGAGACCCGGCCCACAACCCAGGCACGTGCCCTGACTGGGAATCAAACTACCGACCCTTTGGTTCATAGGCCAGCACTCAATCCACTGAGCCACACCAGCCAGGGCTGCATTGTCTGTTTTTCTGCCACTGCCATGCTGTTTTGATTACTACAGCCTTGTACTATAGTTTGATATCAGGTAGCATGAGATCTCCAGATTTGTTCTTCTTTCTCAAAATTGCTTTGTCTATTCAGGGGCTTTTGTGGTTCCACATAATTTTAGGTGTATTTGCTCTAGTTAGTGAAAAATGCCATTGGTATTTTGATAAGGGTTGTATTGAAGCTGTAGATTGCCTTGGGTAGTAGGCCATATTTATTTTTAGAGAGAGGGGAAGAGAGGGAAACAGAGAGGGAGAGAAACATCAATGTGTGGCTACCTCTCACATGCCCCTCACTGGGGACCAGGCCCACAACCCTGGCATGTGCCCTGACTGGGAATTGAACCAGCGGCCCTTTGGTTCACAGGCCAACACTCAATCCACTGAGCCTCACCAGCCAGGGTCATTGTCTTATAGTTTTCTGAGTACAGATCTCTTACCTCCTTGGTTAAATTTATTCCTAGGTACTTTATTATTTTTGATGCAATCGTAAATAGGATTTTTTTTTTAACTTTCGCTTCTGACAGTTCATTATTGGTGTATAAAAATGTAACCAAGCCCTAAATGCTGTGGCTCAGTTGGTTCAGTGCTGTCCCATGAAGAGAAAGGTCGTTGATTCAATTCCCAGTAGGGCACATGCCTGGGTTGCAGTCCTGGTCCAAAGTAGGGGTGCATTTGAGAGAGAGGCAACCAATTGATGTTTCTCCCACACATTGACTTTTCTCTGCCTCTCTTTCTCCTTCCCTTCCCCTCTCCCTAAAAATAAATAAATAAATAAAATCTTACAAAAGTGCAACCAATTTCTGCCCTGGCCGGGTAACTTGGTTGGTTAGAGCATCACCCCATACACCAAAAGGCTGTGGTTTTGCTCCCCAGTCAGGGCTCAAACCTAGGTTACAGGTTGGAGCCCCCGATCGATGCCTCTCTCTCTCTCTCTCTCTCTCTCTCTCTCTCTCTCTCTCTCTCTCTCTCTCTCATATCAATAAATATATCCTTGGATGAAAATTTTTTTAAAAATGCAACCAACTTCTAAATAGTCATTTTTTATCCTGCTACTTGACTGTCCTCTGTTCTCCTCTAAGTCTTACTGTTTTAGGTGTAACGTTTAGGTCATGGATCCATTTTGAGTTCGTTTTTCTACGTAGTGTAAAGTACAAGCCCACCTTCATTCCTTTGCATGTGGGCATCCAGCTTTCTCCGCGGCATTTGTTGAAGGCTTTCCTTTCCCCATTGCATGACCTCAGAACCCTCGTTGAAGAATCATTTGACCATAAATGCAAGGGTTTCTTTCAGGGCTCTTTTTTCTATTGGTCTATGTGACTGTCTTTATACTGGTAGCACACCATTTTGATTGCTGTAGATTTTTAAATCAGGAGGTATGAGTCCTCCGGTTTCGTTCTTCTTTTTAAAGATCATTTTGTGTATTTGGAGTGCCTTGAGATTTCATATGAATTTTAGAATGTTTTAAAATTTTCTGACAAATATGTCATTGAGAATTGGATAGGGATTGCATTAAAGCTGTAGGTTGTTTTGGGCAGTATTGACATTTTAATAATATGAAGTCTTCCAATTCATTAACACTAAATGTCTCATTTATGTAAGTCTTCCTTAATTTCTTTCAGCAATTCAGTATACAAGTCTTTCATCTCCTTGGTTAATTCCTGAATATTTTCCTCTTCTTAATGGTATTGTACATAGAAGACTTTTCTTAATTTTCTTTCCAAATTGTTCATTATAGTGTAAAGAAATGTAAATGAAATTTGATTTTGTACCCTGCTACTTTATTGAATTAATTCATTAGTTCTAACAGGTTTGCATGTGTGTTTGTGAAATCTTTAGGGTTTTCTGCATATCAGATCGTGCCATCACATGCAGTTGTTACTTGGCCAAAGATCCGAGTAACCATGGGCAACTTCTCTATATATTCCTGGAATTCTTGCTCTGCCTAGCTCCCTCCTCTCCAGTACTCTGTCCTTTAAATTCTAAACATTTAAACCTCCACAAACTCCTTTTTCTTTGATTCTCGAGACCATTGGGCTCTGTTAGGGTTGCCCTTCCTTACTCAGTAGTTTAGATATTTCTTCAGGTGGAAGTCTTGGAGAATCATAAGTTTTATTTGTTTCTCTTCTTTTGGGGATTACAGTTCTGTGCTGCCTATTGCCTTTTTTTTTTTCTTCAAAATTTGTTTTATTTATTGATGAGAGAGAGAAAGAGAGAAGTATTGACTTCTTGTTCCACTTATTTATTCATTCATTGGTTGTTTCTTGTATGTGCCCAACTGGAAATCGAACCTGCAAACTTGGCTTATCGGGATGATGCTCTAACCAACTGTGCTACCTGTCCAGGGCTGGAATCTTTATTATTTCCTATAAATTGGTAGTTAGTTCTAGAATAGTGGGTTTTTGTTCCTTTTTATTGAATTTATTGCGGTTACATTGGTTAGAGTAGTGGTTTTAAACTGAGGTTGAGCCCTGGCTGGTGTGGCTTAGTGGACTGAGTGCCGGCCTGCAAAGTGAAAGCTCGCTGGTTCAGTTCCCAGTCAGGGCACATGCCTGGGTTGCAGGCCAGGTCCCTGGTTGGGGGCATGTGAGAGGCAACCAATCGATGTGCCTCTTATACATCAATGTTTCCTCCCTCTCTTTCTTCCTCCCTTCCCCCTCTCTAAAAATAAAAATAAAAATAAATAAATAAATCTTTAAAAAAGAAGAAAAAGAAAAAGAAAAACAATTATCCAGCCCAAAATGTCAGTAATGCTCAAATTGAGAAACCCTGGTCTAGAGGCCTGATCAGATTCCAGATGAATATTTTTGCAAGAATGTTTCATACACGGCATTGAGAAATTTCCATTGCGTTACATCAGATATCACATCACGTCTAGTTGCCTCTTAGTGACATGAAGATTGATCAGCGGGTTTAGGTGGTGTCACCTCGTCCCCTGATAATGAAGTTTCAAGTCAGCTTCTTACCTCTGCTCTCAGCAGCCTTGGCGTCTTTATCTAAAATAACCACTTTATTTTGAATTGAAAAATTGTGCTGATTCTCTTTCTCTCAATATTTCTGCATTAGCTGGAAATTCTTAAAGAACTTTCACTCATTATCAATTTGGTTACCTAGAGGACAGATAACATGAATGCTTAATTGTTTCTCTTAATTTACCAGCTATCAGAAAAATGGTGTGCTGGCAATTTGCAAAAGTGAAAAATGAGCTATTTGTTTATGGGTTGTTTTCTTTTCGGTATCCTAATGAACTCTTGGATTTATATGTATTTGATGTGTTTCAGTTCATTGTAGGCATTCTATTTTTTAAGTACATTTATTTTGGTAAAATTGCCATGCAATAAATGGGGACCCTTTGGGGACCCTTTGGTCCCCAGACCGACCCTCAGTTCGCAGAGTTATACCAGCTGGGACCACCTACTTTTTTTTTTTTGGATTACTTGTTTTCCTATTATTCAGTTTTGATAGGTCTTTATATTTTCTGACTAAAGTCCCTCATCAGACATATAATTTGCAAAAGTTTTCTCTCAGTCAGCCTGTTTAGTTTCTTAACAGTGTCTTTTGAAGAACAGAAGTATAAAATTTTGATGAATTACAATTTATCGGTTTGTTCTTTTATGGGTTATGCCTTTGTATCATATCTAAGAAATCTCTGCCTAACCCAGAATTTTTGCCTAATGTTATTGTCTTGAGTTTTATATAAATTATTTTAAAATATTTTTATATTTTATATAAAATATATATAAAAACTTCTAGAAGTTTTATAGTTTTATGGGGTTTTTTGTTTGTTTTCAATGAGCAATAATTGCACCTCATTGAAACCTCCTTGGCTACAATATTGCTGCTGTGCAAACCTAGTTTTATGTTTTACATTTAGGTCTATAATATATTTTACTCGAAAGGCACAAACTATCAAAACACCAATACATCTATTAAATAAACAGAATTTGTACTTAAAATTCTTCCTAACAAGAATGCTCACTTTTGCTACTTCTGTTCAACATTTTACCGGAACTTTAATCAGAGCAATTGGGGAGCGGGGGCGGGGGGGAGGAAGGAAGGAAAGGAGGGAAAGTCATCCAAATTGTAAAAGAAATGGATTATTTCTATTCACAGATGAAGTGATTTTATATATAGAAAATCCTCAAGAATACACACAAAAAACCATTAGAGGTAATAAATGATTTTTGTAAAGTTTCAAGATATAAGATCAACACACAAAATTAGTTGCATTGTACCCTGCCTCGGTGCCTCAGTTGGTTAGAGCACCGTCCCAAAACGCCAAGGTTGTGGGTTCAATCTCTGGTTACTGCACGTACAAAAAGCATTGGTATATGCTTTTTTTTATATGGGTGGTATATGCACCCAATGAATGCATAAGTAGGTGGAGCAATGGACCTCTCTCTCTCTCTCTCTGTCCCTCCCTCCCTCCCTCCTTCCCTCTCTCTCTCTCTCATCAATATATATTTTTAAAATTAAAAATCCCGTCCTAGCGGCCGTGGATCAGTGGACTGAGTGCTGGTTGTGAACTAAAGGGTCATCGGTTTGATTCCCAGCCAGGGTACATGCCTGGGTTGCAGGCCAGGTCCCCAGTAGGGGGCGCATGAGAGGCAACCACACATTGATGTTTCTTTCCCTCTCTCCCTCCCTTCCCCTCTAAGAATTAATAAATAAAATATTTAAAATAAATAAATAAATAAAAATTCCAAAGGCCATTGTTGCAGAAATGGAAAGGTTATTCTAAAATTCATATGGAACCTCAGGGAACCACGAATAGCCAAAACAATCTTGAAAAAGAAAGCCCAAACTTGGAGGACTTGCACTTCCCAGTTTCAAAACTTACAACAAAGCTGTGGTAATCAAGAGTGTGGTAGCAGCATAAAGACAGACATAGATCAATGGACTAGCATTGAGAGTCCAAAAATCAATCCATAGGTCTACGGCCAGTTGATTTTCAATAAGGATGCCAAGACCACTCATGAGGAAAACCAGCCTCTTCAAAAACGACCTGGGACGGCAGGGCACGCACATGCCCGGGAACGAAGTTGCACACTTGCCTCGCACCATACACAAAATTAAGTCAGAATAGAATAAAGATTTAAATGTAAGACTTTACAAAACACTTTTTAAAGATTTTATATATTTATTTTTAGAAAGAGGGAGAAGAGAAGGAGAGAAACATCGACATGCGAGAGATACATCGATTGGTTGCCTCTCACATGCCTCCACGTGGGGACCCAGCCCACAACCCAGGCATGCACCCTGACTGGGAATCGAACCAGCGACCTTTCCGTTTGCAGGCTGGCACTCAATTCACTGGACCACACTAACCAGGGCTATAAAACTCCGAAAACATAAGCATAAATCTTCATAACATTGGATTTTGCAATAGATTTTTAGAGATGACACCAAAGCACAGCAACAAAAGAAAAAGAATTGATAAATTGGATTTCGTCAAAATTTAAAACTTTCACACACCAAAGAACACTATCAAAAAGGAAAAGGTAATCTGCAACGGGAGAAAATATCTGCAAATTATATATCACAGAAGGGTCTAGCATCCAGAATATATAATGAACTCTTACAAATTCAACAACTAAAAGACAAACAATCCAATTTAAAATCCAAGCAAAGTACTCGGATGGAAATTTCTCCAAAGAAGATATATAAATGAGCAGCAATCACATGAAAAGATACTCAACATCATTAGTTATTAGGGAAATGCAAATTGAAACCACAGCAAGATGTCACTTTAGACCCACTGGAGTGGCTATAATTTATTTTAGTGCTGCTTTAAAAAACGTTTTTATTTATTAATGAGAGAAACATCGATTGGTTGTTCCACTTATTCATGCATTCATTGGCTGATTGTTTTTTTAAAAAAATTTAAAATTTATTTCTTTTTAGAGAGGGGAAGGGAGGGAGAAACGGGAGAGAGAAACATCAGTGTGTGGTTGCCTCTCGCGCACCCCTCACTGGGGACCTGGCCTGCAACCCAGGCATGGACCCTAGACTGGGAATCGAACCTGTGACCATTTGGTTTGCAGACCACCACTCAGTCCACTGAGCCACACCAGCCGGTGTCCACTGGTTGACTCTTGCATGTGCCCTGATGGTGGATTGAACCTGCAGGCATATTAGGGCAATGCTCTAACCAACTGAACTACCTGGCCAAGGCGACTATAACTTTTTTTTTTAAAGGATGTTTCCCAGGATGTTGCACAATTAGAGTCTTCACACCTTGCTGGTGGAATACAAAATGGTGTAGCCTTTGTGGAAAACTGTTTAGTAGCTCTTCAAAATGTTAAACATAAATTACCATTTGACCCAGAAATTCTACTCCTAGGTCTATCCAAAAGAATTGAAAACAGGTATTTCAACCAAAAGTTGTCCACAAACGTTCATAACAGCACTATTAACAAAATCCAAAATGTAGAAGCAACCCAGATGTCCACCAACTGATAACTGGATAACAAATATCATATATACACAAAACAGACTATTATTCAGCCATAAAAAGGAGTGAAGCAGTGATACCTGCCACCACATGGGTCTTTCTGACTTAATTTTGTGTATGACGTGAGGCAAGTGTGCAACTTCATTCTTTGTCATGTGCATACCCAGGTGTTCCGGCATCATTTGCTGCAGAGGCTAGCCTTCCTCACTGAATGGTTTTTAAAACGTTATGTTAAGTGAGAAAGACCAAACAGAGAGGCCACATATTGTATAATTATTACATGTATATTAAATATCCAGGGTAGGCAACTTCATAGCAACAGATGTAAATTAGTGTTCACCAGGGTTGGAAGAGGCAGAAATGGGGAGTGACTGCTTAATGGACATGGGGTTTCCTTTTTGGGTGCTGAAAATGTTCTAGAACTAGATGGTGGTGACCACTGCAAAATATTCTACCAAATGCTGCTGAATTATACACTATAAAATGATTAAAATTGTAAATTTTACCACAATTTTAAAAGGCTCGACCAATGTAATTCACCATATTAACAAACCAAAAGGAAAGAACCAGATGGTCATCTCAGTGCCAAAAAAGACTTTGACTAAACTCAACATTGATTCCTAATAAAAAAAACTCTCAGCAAACTAAAAATTGAAAGGAACTTCCTCAGCCTGATAAAGGGCAACTTTGAAAAATGCTCAGCTAACATTAAATTTAATCATGAAAAACTGTTTTTCCTTTAATATAGAAATAAGCCCTTACTGGTATGGTTCAGTGGGTTGAGCACTGACCTGAGAACCAAAGGGTCACTGGTTTGATTCCCAGTCAGGGCCCATGCCTGGGCTGTGGGCCGGGTCCCAACTCAGGGGCATGTGAGAGGCAACTGATCACTGTATCTTGCACACGCTGATGCTTCTCTCCCTCTCTTCCTCCCTTCTCCTCTCTCTAAAAGTAAAAAAATAAAATCTTTCACTTCTTTTTTTTTTAAAGATTTTATGTACTTATTTTTTAGAGAGTGAGAGGAAGGGAGGGAGGAAGAAAGAAAGAAACATCAATGTGTGAGAGATACATCGACTGGATGCCTCCTGCATGCCCCCAACCAGGGACCTGTCTACGACCCAAGCATGAGCCCTGGCTGGGAATTGAACTGGCGACCCTTCAGTTCGCAAGCCGGCACTCAACCCACTGAGCCACACCAGCCAGGGCTACTTTCACAACTTCTATTTAAGATTGTAGTCTCAGTGCTAGCCAGTGAAATAAAGAAAAGACAGAGAGGGAGAGGGGGAGAGTGAGGGAGAGGGAGAGGAATGGCAGAGCAAAGTTCGAAGACAAACATTATCGGATTTCAAGATGTGTTACACGGTTACAGTAATCAAGACGGTGTGGTATTGGCCTTATGATAAACAAATAGAAAAAGACACGTATATAAACAACTTATTTCCAACAAAGTTGCAAGGGCAATTCAGTGGAGAAGAACTAGTCATTATACTTTTTGATGCTTAAATTTCCCTCCCCCGGAACCAGAGTCTAAGATTGTGGGGAAAATTTAAATGCATCTGGGTTATTTAAACCACCTATAAATAGGTCTCCTTTGCTGCCAACTGAGGTGTTGTTTGAACTTGTGTAATTCTTGTTTTTTTTTTTAAATGAACATGGGGTTTTAAAAGAGCAATAAAATATCTCCACTTTAAAGGACAACTGTTATCAGGATTTACCCAGCATCCAAAATCCAGGTGGTCCTTTTATGTTCCCATCTGAGATGCTCTAGTTAAACACCAGCCCTCTCTATCCCTCAGACATGTGCTACACTTCCCAATTTGACTCCCGTGGCTTAATTCCCATAGCCCATCCACATTCATGAGGACCTTGCTCTAAGGATCTAGCTGGGCCCAATATTTATAGGCCTTGTACTCTCTGTGCCCAGTGCAGCTCTCAGCACTGGGGTCTCAGTGGTGGCTCAAGCCAAACTGGTCTCATGGAAAGCCGAGCTGGAAGATAAACAGCGAACAGGCAAACCAGATAATATCATCTAGGGATGAGTGCTTTGAAGAAAACATTACATAGTTAGGTCCCTTCTGAGGACGCAGTACACACATGCTGAGATCTGGATGTCAAAAGGAGCCAGCCGTGTGAGGCCTCAGGGAAAGTGCGACAGGCAGAGGGTACTGCACATGCGAAGTCCCTGGGGCGCCAATGAGAATAGTGAGGAGGACGCTTGAGAGTGGTGAGTTCCCAGGAATGAGGTCGGAGAAGCCGCAGGGGCCACGTCACCAGGGCCTCGTAGGACACAGCAAGGAGCCTGGATTCTATTTTGAAGACAATGGGAAGCCAGCAGAGGGTTTTGAGCTGGCAAGTGGTGGAATCTGATTTACTTAAAAACAATGATTTAATCCTTGACCTGTCTGGAGTGGCTCAGTTGGTCGAGTGTCATCCCGTAGAGCAAAAGGTTGCCAGTTGGATTCCTGGTCGGGGCGTATTCTTGGGTTGTGGGCCTGTTTCCCATTGGGATGCAAGGGGGAGGTAACCGACCAATATTGCTCTCACTCATCGATGTTTCTTTCCCTCCCTTACCCTCTCTCTAAAAACAAATAAATAAAACATTTT